>JAMKCH010041357.1:0-13425 GCA_023653785.1 Ophioderma brevispina
GGACCTATTCTATTCACTATTTATTCCTCTGTCATTGCTAGTATCGCTCAGAAATATGGATTGTATGTTTCACTAGCATACTCGGAATGACCAGCTACTTTATGTGCCTTTCGATCTAATGATCCAAATGATGAATGTCCAGCTCGTCAACGTGCAGAAGCTTTTTGTATCTTGGAATAAAGTCCTGGATATCTCCGAAACAAACCAAACTGATGATTGAAAAGTCAACATTTCTAATAATCACATCAAAATTTCAGCAGCACAAAATCCGTGATCATAATTTAAAGTTAAAGTTCTACTATCCCGGGCTCTAATAGGGCTCGTACCCTGACTTGTTTTTGATGATAATTTTTGTATGGACAAACACGTGAAACGTATTTTCAAGTGTGCATATTTTCATATCAGACATGTAAATTATAGGTTTTCCCTGCCAATTTTTCGCACTTGTAATCAACCAAATATAATAATTTGTAATCCAATTTCGCCGTTTTTTTGTGCTTATCGGTCTATCCTAAGTACAATTTCGTACTATTGAGCACTCTCAGGGGTGTGGGTATTTTTTCCATTTTCGTCAATTCAATTTCGTTTAGCAGCATAAAACCGTAGCTTATGGTAATGAAAGAGTCCGTCTTTATGCTTTAATTTCGCCATTATGGCCTTATTTCGAAAATCCATCAACTTTTTTCGCCTATACGTAACCAAGAACGGTGCGAAACAATACTGTGGATTTTCAATTTCGTGATTCTATTCTAATTGGCGATTATGTATTCAATTACTTACGTTATAGACCTATAATATACGTTTACGTTTAATAGACCTACAATGACAAATCAGTAAAATATCTATTTTGGTAAAACATTCAAACAAATTGTAGGAATTTCATATCTTCAGGACACACAGTATAATTGTAGGTCTATCTTTTTTTGAAACGTGGCAATTTTTAATTCATCATGTACAGTATGTAACTGAAAAATAGGTTAAAGGTAAAACTGTTTCAACTTTCGAACACACTAAACAATTTGGTCTTGATGGCGGCTATTTTCATTCACATGATTTTTTAATCGTCCACTTAAATGTACATTTTTAATACAAATCTCTTTAAAGCCTAAAACTTCATTCTCTTAGTTTGCCTTATGAGTTTACATATTGCAATGAAAAGTTTTTAAACTTTTTTCATTTCCTCTGCTTTACTCACGCTTATCACTGTAGTCTAATATATATATATATATATTAATTATAGATATATAATATATATATATATAGATTATATATATATATATAGTATAATATATTATATATATATAGGCTATATCACCTCAAAAGAACCCCTCAAAAGCCGTTTTCTTCTTTTCTAGCCGTTTGGGACTCGTGGTGTAGATGGTTATCACACTTTCATGTACTCAGGACCGGGTTCGATTCCCGCGAGTGTCTTTCGAGGCTTTCTTCTACTCTGATCTTTCTTTGTTTCCATTGACCTTGTTTCTTCTTCAATAGGCCTATGGCCAGTTAATATAATTAAAAAAAAAATACTTTAAATGTGGTATGTGCGTACCCTTTTAGCACATATGATTCTATATTCACTTACCGCATAGCGCCACCCTTGAATCTGTTAAATATATATACTGCCAGTATATGTATCGGCGCCACCTATATAGCTATATATCTCTTAACCTCAAAGCCGTTTTCTCAACCGGGTGGGACTCGTGGTGTAGATGGTTATCACACTTGTCATGTACGCAGTGACCCTGTTCGATTCCCGGCGAGTGCTCTTTTGAGGGTTTCTTCTACTCTGATCTGTCTTTCTTTCCAAGTGACTTGCTTCCTCCTTCATAGGCCTATGCCATTTAATATAATAAAAACAAAAAAAAATACTTTAAATGTGGTAATGTGCGTAGCCCTTTAGTGCACCTTATTCTATATTAACTACTCGATAGGCGCACCCTTGATCTGTTTAATATATATACTGCAGTATATGTATCGTCGCCACTCATATAGGCCCTATATAGCTATATCACCTCAAAAGCCGTTTCTCAGCCTTGTGTGACTGCGTGGTGTAGATGTTATCACACTTGTTCATGTACGAAGTGACCCTGGGTCTATTGACGTCGGCCGAGTGCTCTTTTGAGGTCTTTCTTCTATTCTCCTGATCTTTCTTTCTTATCTGCAAATTGCCTTGTTCTTCTCGTAGGCCTATGCCATTAATAATAAGTAATAACAAAAAAAAAATACTTTAAATTGTGGTACGTTCGTACCCTTTAGCACCTATAGATTCTATATATATATATACTATATATCTATACTACTATATATATAGATATATATATATAACACGGGCCACTTTCCTTAATTTCCTTTTTATATGTAGTCATGCTCAGATTGATAACTGATCATGTCCTTTTAAAGGCCACCGTGCTTTTAATTATAGGTTTTCCCGTACGATTTCGCACAATGTGCATGAATTTTGTAAATTATAATTCTCATTTCGGCGCTATTTTTTGAATGAGGTATAGCCTGTTTTCATTTCACAAAATCTAACATTCAATTTGTTTTATCTTATTCAAATAAGTGAATGATCATACGACTTCATTTATGGGATTACAAATACATTATAGGCTTCCGGTTTGATATATGCAGCGGCCGATTTCAACGTTTGTGGCAATCGATTTCGCGGTAAATCAGTAACTCATTGTTCACTAAGTATCATAAGTATTGGTGTTTCTTGAAGACTCAAGACACACCTATCCCACCTAATATCCGTTCACATTACAATACTCTTGTTCTTCCCTATATTTCATACAGTAATATTGCCTGGGCAATTTCGAATATTACACTTCACCCTATCCACTGTCCTGGAACTCAAATCAATCCAATTCACCTTGATAGACTGTTTAAACTTCAAAAACGAGCAATCCGTATTTGTACTGGTTCTCCCTATTTATACCAAGCCATTATTCCACAAGTTAAAAACACTTACATATTCGATATAAATAAGCTTCAACAGCAATCTTCATGTACCGTTCTGTTACCCTAACCCTCCAAAGCATTTAAAACTTTCTTCATAAACCAACAAAGACATTCAATAAATATTAACACTGACATGCCAACATTTTATTCAATTAAACCACTTTGAACTTAAACTAAATACTCAATCAAAATTCCGGTCCTAGGATGTGGAATTCCCTTGACCAAAATTAAAATCATCAAATGCGTCATAAATTTAAATCAAATTTTTAAAAGTCAACTATTTCCAATACTAATTACTATATCCTCTTTATCTGTTTGGTTTTTTTTCCTTGTTTTTATGCAACATCCGCTTAATTAACCATAACTTTGCATTGCATACATTACATACCATTACTCCGGTTTAAATCATTATATAATACTATCAAATTCTAATCGGTAAAACAACACAACCGTAGCTGCCGCCACATCGTGGCCGTATACCATTCTATTATGGCCCCCCGTTCGTTGTGTTATTCTGCTGCACCTCCTTCCCGATATAGATATAGCACTCATTACTTCGTCCATCTAAACTGTTCTGTTTTATACCCCGATATTATACACATTTTGACAATCACTTCCTGTAACCCCCGGTCCTGTCCTGTTTTGTTTTTCCGGTCTGTTTTGTTTTGTCCCGCCTTTGATAGCCCACAATAAGTCCCACTTTCTATACTGGTGGGGTCATCACTTAAAGTTCATTTGATCTAATTGCCTCCTCCCCCACACATCTTCCCCATACTCTTATTATTATTCAAACATGTATTATAATCTTCTATAATCGTTTGTGTTTAAACAAATGACCAAATCTTAACTGTATTACAACTCACGTAATAATGATATACATTATTATAATTTAATTTGGATGCTTATTTGTTATTCATAATAGTATACTGCATCTACATGTAAAAATTCTCCCATTGTTTAAACACTATAATTCGATAACGTTTTTGTATTGTCCTTAATGTATAATATGGAATATGATGGTGTTGAATAAACTAATGTTACTGTGTCTGTCTACAATTGACTAAACTTGATATTTTTTCATTTATGATCATTTAAAATTTACAAAAGCGGCAAACAAATCGAATATAAGTATGCCTATGTATGTCTTTATGTATTCAATGTATGTATCATTGTGTTCATGCATGCAAGTATGCATGCAGTATGCCAGTATGTTGCAGTATGTATTCAAGTCATGTATGCAGTATGTATGCAAGTATGTAATGCAAGATGGATGGATGGATGATGGATGTGTCTGGTGTTGATCTACTTTCCACTAATCTCTGTTTAAAATGTGAGTGTGTCCTATGGACCCGTAAACCACAAAATACCCCCACAGTTGCATAATGGTACTTATTTTTACCCGCAACTGTATATAATCTTTGTACTATGTCACAAACCCGTACTGTATATGTATTGTGAGGAGTACCCCACAATGCTTCTTGTTGGTAGATTGTGCATGTATGTGGGTGTGTGTGTTGTTGTGACTTTAATTAGCACTGTTTTTACAACTTGGTCCCCTATTCCTTTATATATTTTTTCTTCAAACAACTGCCTACTGGCCTCGGTAAAGGAAGACTGGAAAACAGAGATTTTGTTCATATAGGGGCCCTAGTCAGTTATCTTTTTACATGCATTTTATCTGAAGACTGTTTTGTGTTTATCTATTTTTACAATGCTGCGAAATCGATTGCTTATCTAGCGAATTCGTATGAACAGAATTAAACGAAAACTTGATTGTGCATTCCATTCAAATTCGTTCGAATTCGAATTACCTATATACGAAATTGAGTGTACATTAGGGAAACCGTATGCCGTTTTTTAAAACATAGAATACACTTTAAAGAAAATTGAATTATCATTTTGCTAAATGGAAAACGCGATTGTCCGTCATTCCATTTCGCACGAAACTGAATACGTATTTTGCAAATAATATGCATGGTGGTGAAATCCTTCGGAAAACCTATCATTAGCATCATTTGTGCTACAACTCTTAGGTAATGATGTAAAACTTTCAAATGAATACTTTTTTAATTAAAAAAAAAAAAAAAAAAAAAAAAAAATTATACATTTTACTTTTTTAAAAAAAAAACGCGTGTTTTTTTGTTTTTTGTACTTATTTTGATAAATATTGTTCAATGCCGAAATGCTGAGGAAGGATGATTTCCCCTGACTTATATATTAAATGCTAAATATTGCTAATTCAAAACGACATTTTTCATTTTTGTTTAATTCCAAGGCGAAATAGAAAAACGTGATTGAATCCAAGCTAATCAACCAATTGCATCGATCGAGCTAGTTACGCAATTGGCCGACCATTCTACGCGGTCGAATCCTCCTTTAACGAAATCGAATGACGTTTTGCTTTAAATTGAAATAACAATATACATCATCGTTCATTTCGCAACGAAACGAATGTCTATTATAAAATGGAACATTTAATTGCGAAATTGGCCGGAAACACCTATATTAACTCTAGAAAAATGTTACGGAATGAAGCTGTTGCAAACATCATTCATTCTGATGCTTCCCGCATCGACAATGGAAATTCTCATTCTTTTTGGTATCCTGATCACTTACTTCGCCAAATTTGTTCAAAATGTAGCTGCTCGCATTCTATACTCAAAACAAAGAAATTTGATCACAGTACAATCAAAACTCCAATATTGAAAGACCTCCATTGGCTCCCTGTTCGGGAGAGAAATAAGTTTAAAATTCCTATTTATACATGGCACTTTGAATGGCACTGCCCCAGAGCACCCGAGTGGCTTGTTTCATATCACTATACTCCCTTATGGGGAACCTGAGACCCTCCATCACTGTCCTCAATAATTTTGTCAACAGCACTTGAACAAGGACAGTATACATGGATTGATCAAATGATCAAATCAATCATATTTATTCAAGCCACAAAGATTACAAGAATAAATGTGGAATTTATATACAAAGTAGAAACAATAATGTGAACAACAATTTAATTTAACATTGGCGAAAATATTGATGCTATACCTCCACTGTACAACTCCTGGGAGCTTATAAGAGGTGGAGGCCCTCACTTAAGGTAACTTACTTAAACGTACAACATATAATGATGAGCATTATGAAGCGGTCTAAGGAAATAAGTGAAGTGACCGAGTGGCAAAGGAGTTTTTAAGGACAAAATACATACACATGTCACATACACGCAT
Source organism: Ophioderma brevispina (assembly GCA_023653785.1). NCBI lineage: Eukaryota > Metazoa > Echinodermata > Ophiuroidea > Amphilepidida > Ophiodermatidae > Ophioderma > Ophioderma brevispina. Next base: position 6,189 of record JAMKCH010041357.1, read on the forward strand.
ACTTGATATACATACACTACAGGCAAGAAAAACAGGAACTCATTCCTGAACCTGTCCTGATCCGGCTGTATAACAATGGAATTCACCCCTTTCTTAATTCCTTGCAACACAAGGGTAATTTCGGAATTTATTAACGGGTTCACTAACCCCACAGGGGCATTTTTCACTGGTTTTCTCGGTAAATACTGGACTAGTACTTCACTATGTCCCTGAGTTCTCCCCCCGCTTCACCCTTCTTACATGGGTAGCACCCGTGTAGTTCACGGGTTTCCCGTAGTCTCTACATGGGTGGCTTAAAACAACATTGGGTTGACCAATGAAATGGGTGAAGCGAAGGTGAAACTTCAGCCTTTACTATTGACAACCCTCTATTTCAACCCCTTAAACCCTCTGCAAAAAATGCATAGAGATTCTCAGAAGAACGAGCGGTAGTTCCTGGTCTGGTTACGGGGAGGAATTCACTGGTTCGCAACCCGAGTTTCCCGCCCTCCCCCCCTGTATTATCCAATGAATTTGGTTCAGCTGTGTCTATGCTGTTCAACACCACCCCTTATTTTCCTTAGCAACCAGTGTAAAAGTGTGATTTTTTTTTTCCGGAATCGCCAGAAAATATTTTGCCGACGGAATTCCACATTATAAACATACATATACATATACCTACACACCTACACCATACATATACCCACATACCCTGGCAACGGGAAAAGTATCTCGCATGTTTTTGATCACTATTTGTCACATCAGAAGACCATTTTTTGAAAGTTTTCGAAATATATCTTTTTTGCCTATGGCTTGCTCTTTCATTTACCTCCTGAAGCCAGCTCGCTTGTAAAAACGTGCAACAATGGCTGAGATAGAGCGTGCCCTAAACACGCAAACCCCCCCAAACCAAAAGTTGCAGTTTTTGGTTTTTTCAAATGGTCACTGTGTGTAACCACGAAAAGACGTGTGTATTGATTATTACACAAAGAGGTTGTCCGACTGAATGAGCGAGAAAGCCTACTTGCAATATTGATGTGTACACGTTTTCGTGGTCAATAACACTGCAATGCCCTTGAAAAAGCCAAAACTGCAACTTTTGTTTTGGGGGTTTGTGTCTTTCGGGGGTTCTATCTCGTCCATTTCTGCACGCTTTTGTACAAGCTAGGATTAAATAAAGAGCAAGACCTAATAACATAAATTTAGTTTCAAAAACTTTCAAAATGTTTGACTTTGACACATATTGGCGTAAAACATGGCCGAATACTTTTTGTGGCAGTGTACACATATATATGCGTACATTGTACGTCACTAATACATGCATGTATGCAACACATATATGTACCACACACAAGCATGTTTAAAGTCGACAAAACTAGACACGACAAATATACCAAACATATCACGTACATACGCATAATTTGTGAGACAAGAAAAGGGAGGAGATTGGTCCAACATATTTTACTCAGGGGTAAATGGCTTCGGCAATCTGAAGAGGGGGCTGTAAACGAGAGTTAAGAAAAAAAGGATAGATGGGGAGTGAGAAAGAAAGAGGAGGGAGAGAGAGAGGAGAGAGGGTGAGAACGAAGTGAAAGTGGAGTTTTGGCAGATCAATGAAGGATAGGAAGATGAACGGCAAGTCAGAATAATTGTATGTATCAAGGAAAAAAAAATGGGCCGTGTTTTGAAAGGTGTTATTTGTTTGTTCTAGATGTGCTTGTTTCGGAAATCGTTCCAGTTTTTTGCTTTGTTATTTATCAATTTGTGTTAGTCGCCCCGCCTCTGACCGCTCAAAGTTCAGTCGTAATCAAAGCCTTTTCGCAAATATTTCCTTCTTTTTTACTCCTTGATTTTCGGGATATTCCGAAACCATAGCGATCGTTGATTGGTCAATGATGATGTCATCGTTCGCTTAAAAAGTTTCTATAATCGAGTTTATTGGAACGATCAATAACCATTCATTATTGGGGTTTTTTTTTAACCGATCGAAACAAAGCGAATACAGCACCAGGATTCCTGATATAGAGCTATTTACAGCTGGGAATGTAAAAATGGCAACACTGTTGCTGCAACGGCCCGGTGAAAATCATGGGGGAATTATTGTCCACGTGTAGTATTAATTCCCGCCAGGGATCATGCCGGCGGTGTAGGATTATTATTCAAGCTAGCCATACGTACTGTGCTGAGTATTGAAGTTACTGCCTACGTGTACTGATGTGATACTTTTACTACCAAGGTGAAATACGGTCAATTGTAGGAACTGTGGCATTGTAGTACATCGTAGTTCCATTGCATCCTTCGGCCAGGCCATGTTCGGCCGAAAGTTAGCCCTAATTGTGCAGTATGTTGGAGGTGTCTTGTCAAACCTCATCTCTCATAGCCAAGTTGCCGAGGTAAGTTCTTGTCTAGGCTAGGAGGTGCGTGTCCCTAAATTCTCGGCGTGAATATGTGAACTGGACTTCATTTATCATCTGGCTTGAACTTTTGGGATTTCACCACACACGTCACATTTGCGTGGCAACGATTATACGCGGGTCGATTCATCATTTTAATTTTTAATGGTCAAAATCACTTTGTCATGTCCTGTGATGTGGCATTTTGACTGGTCATGCGTAACGAATATTTGCTAAATGACTAAAAAACTATGCCCCCAGTCTAGTTGTTCTCATATTCAGTTGGTTTTGTGGCAGGGACGTGGGAAAACTTTTTACTGTGGACTTTATTTCTGCAGAGGTGGGCTACAACTATCCCATCAAGACAGCCACCTCATACCTACGGAATCACCCGGGGAATCACTCGCTGGCACTCGCCACTCACTCAAGAACTCTTCGTCGGGTGCATTTTGTTTGAATCGTATGCTAATTAGGCAGGGCCGTCGCCAAAAATCGATATGGTACTTGACGGGCGACGTCCATCGATTTGACAAGTATCTGTAAAACGTTGTCATCTATGAAATTGGGCGGTGCTTACGCTGACGAATACTTTTGATTGACACATTATGCTTGCAAGGGAATACCATTTGGCGCAAAGACGCTCGCTCCGCCTCGCCTCACGCACTTCGGCGTTCGACACGCGCATCGGCGCGCTCGCGGTTGGTGGATACCAATGCAGAGGCGTTTTGACCACGCTCGCCCGCTCAGCCTCCCCGTCGGCGCGCTCGCGGTTGGTGGGATAAAATGCGAGGCGTCTTTGACAAAGACTAGGTTTTTGTGCACCAGGGTACGAATATGATGTTTTTCCTTTGGTGGTTTGGGTTAGAGGAAGGTGATTGCCATGTTGTAATTGTCTATTGTCACAAAGTATTTTTGAAGTTAGAAGTTAGGTTTTTCTGGTGATAGTCATGCCATAAAAGATGCGACATGGAGTGTGTTATGGCAAGTTAGTTTTAGTGGCTTGAGAATAACATCATGGCAAGGGGTGAGTTCTGTAAGGTGAGTTAGTGATCGTACGGATAGCCCATTTTCTGAGTGATGTTGAGCTGATTTAGTGTCGTGATATTGCAGTATGTAAGGTGTGGAAGAACGATTGTGTGATAATGTTTTTTAATGTGTGGGGTGGTAGTGGTGTCTTGCCTCTTGATTTTACCCTATTGCATTTGAGGTTTGGTAATGGTGTGAAGTTAATGTGCTGAGTTTTATCATCAATGGTGATGCCCAGAACTTAGTAGTATGACTTGTGAAATTGGCTGGTTATCACTGGTTCTGTATGGTTATGCTTTTGACGATGAGATGAGAATAGCCTGTGAGTTATTTTTGATATGTTAAGAGACAGTTTATTAGCTCAGAACCAGCTCCAGTAATTTTTTTGTGAGTCTCAAGGTTTACCGGTTTCGAAAAAAGCGAGTTTTAAGTTTGAGTCTGAGAGGAAGATGTTCGTGTTATCTGCAAATAGATAATTTGAGTGTGTTGATCTGTTTGTGATTCATTCATTTTAAATGCTAATAAGGATTATCGGACTCGAAACGGAGCCCGGTGGAACACCCACTGTAATCTCAGCGAAGGGTGATTGTGTTGAGTGCGCGTAAACGGATTGGGTTCGGTCTTCGAGTACTTCTGAACCAGTCCGAGGCAACACCACGAACACCATAGTGTTGACGCTTATAAAGGAGAAATATTATTGATCTATTGTGTCGCAATGCCTTGGAGAGGTCCAGACAGATTCCCATAGGGTGATCTTTGTGTTTTATAAAGCTTGATTACGATCCGGATGTATTCAAGTAGAGCCATTGTATGTGGAACGCTTGGGCTTGAACCATCTGTGCATCTACGAGAATGTTTATGTTTGTTTAGAAAAGTGAAGAGACGATTTCCCAACAATCGATGATCTTTGAGAATGAGGGCAGGACAGAAATTGGTCTGTATTGGTGATGTCGTGGGAGCTTTACTTTTGAAGATGGGAATGACTTTGGCTGACTGGTTGACGATGTATATAAGGTGATATGATGTGTTCAAATGTTTAGTTTGCAATGCCAGGGTCTATGTCATCATTGCCAGCACTTTTACCAGATTGTAGTAGGTGGCGCAAATCTGATTTCACGATTTTAACGGTGGTGAAGGAAAAATGAGTTTTCCATGCCGTTGGTGAGAGGGAATGGAATGGAGTGTTAGGAGTAGGAATTTTACTAGCCAGTGTTTTATCAAGATTGGTAAAAGTGATCATGAAAATACGGGTGATTTCGGTAGGTTCGGTAATCTTTTGTTTTGTGGGTAAAAGTTCGTGGGAAATTGATTTAGTGATGTATTTCTTACAATAATTGAATTTAGAAATTTCCAGGTTTTGGTGAGAGTCCTGTTTAAGGCGGTTAAGGTCATCCGTGTCTCTTTGCTTTACGAATAATATGTGTGAGTGTGTTTTTAGATTTTTGTATTTTTTGCAAACATTATGCAAGATTGACCATACAGAAGAACAAACTGACTGTCTGATCCCATGTTATTATTTTCTCACAAATGTTAGATTTACCAAAACCAAAACACCTATGAAAATTGTATCTACTCTACGCAAATATTGTGATATTGACAACGAAGAGTTGCTAAACTCTCATAATGATCTTATTCCAAATCACCCACCTCACATTCGTCAGGATAGTAATGCCAGTGAGAAGGCTATGATTCTAGTATGAAAATTTACTTGATAAATATGCTCCTTCAAAAAACTTGTACGCGCAATTATACATCGCATGCCTTTTCTTAATATTCAATTCACACAGCACGTCCGTGAACGCCGTCAAGCAGAACGGAAATCGGAGAAGTCTAGATGGTGAGCACGATGTGAACTTTATTAATTGCTAAACAGAAAGTAAATGATCCTCTCATGTCTGCAAAACAAGAATTTTCATCAGACAACCTTCCTAATGTTCACTAAAGATGCCTATGCAAACTAAAACCATGCTTCCTCGTGCCCATCTACTTATATTTCTTGCCGTTCAACGTCTATAGAATTGGGCAGCACGTCTTGTATTTGAAGTTGACCGTAAACACGCCCCTGAACCACTTATGAAATCACTTCACTGGGCTCAGCAATATAGCCAAACGGATACATTTTAAAATTACTCTGCTGGTCTAATAAATGCCTTCAAATCAAGGACCACATTATTGAAGTGTTTATCTTTATAGTAACAAAGAAGACAACTAAGATTTCCTGATTATTTCGTCTTGCACGACCCTATCACTAGAGTATTAGCTGGTAATAGCACCTTCACAGTGTCTGAATCAAAAGAATGCATTAAGCTTCCTGTATATATTAGAAAATCTCATCTACTGATATGTTTAAGAAATCTCTCAAAACTTATATTTGTTTCCATAATCAGTTTCTCATGTTTCCTTTATGTATTTGCTTTTTTTTCAGTGTTTGTCCCGCCGTTGTGTGGTAACACAAATATTTGTTTGTCCTTGTTGCTTTGCTCATGTTCGGTGTTTTAATTTATTGCAATGGCCCTTTTTGTCCTTGTCCGTGAATTAAGGTCAATTCTCCATTTCTTGTTGCAACGGCGCTTGTAAATGCGTTATATTTACCTATAATTATACTTATTATTTTACACTTGGATGTTACTTCTTAAGTTGCTTGCACTTTTACTATACTTGAAATGTAACATTATTACGTTTGTCGTTTAAGCTCCTTTTATTCTGTAAGCGCTCTGAGCCTTTTGTGAATGGCGCACTAAATGCTGTATGTATTAATACACACAGCAAGATCCTACTCAACGGTGTAACCCAGAGCTTAGGCTACTCCAGGTGTACTCTAAATCAACTCTAAGGTACCTCCTTGATGATTATTGATGCGTATCTAACAACGAAGTAACTTGCGAAGTACAAAAACCACTGGGTGGATAGCAATTATGTTTACTTAGCAGTGTCCATCCTATAGTGTACTCTGTCAGTACCTGCAGGTTACTGACAGGTACAATGTAATCCCAGTTAGTGGAGTACCTCTGCAGCTACTCTCGGAGTACCTTCCCAGGTACTCCCCCTAACCGGCTGCCCTAGTAGCACCACTTTGAAACCATAGAGGCGCCCAAACATTCTTGTTGTTTAACGACTTTCTGATTCATTTTCAAGCTGAGTACCGTCCATATTTGAGTTTAGTCTCGCCAAAAACCCATATATGTCATGTTGTGTAAAAAACATATAAATTGTGACCAACATGTGTGACATAATGGATAAAATTCCTAAAACCAAACACACAGAGCTCACAAGCTACTCATTGCATGGGAGTATCACGGTACTCCCGCATAGGGTGACTAGTGTTTAAGCTACTGCGTGTGTACCAGGCGGATGTATTACCCCCACTTTTGCGGCCGGCGATGTTTTACCCATGCGGGGGGGTACTCCGTGGCTACGTTAACAGCTACTTCAAAGGTACTCCCATGAAGAAATGGATGGTGATTGTATTGTAATGTTGTATTTTTGTTTTGGCTGTCGGTGTGTTTTATTTCTAATGTAAGCTTTATCAAGAGTGTGTTTGTGTTGATCCAGGGGCTGTTTTCTGGTGCGGTTTTTGAGGACCTTTTTCTGTAGTGAGAAAGAGTTTTCATAATGATTGACGTATGTTGTACTGAAGTATTATAGGCTTTGTTAGCATCTGTTTGGGTGAAGTGTTTTTTGGCCAGTTTTCACGTACTAATTCGGTTAAAGTGCGGGATGTTTGTGCTCTCTGTACAACCGCCATTTGTCATTGTAGTTACCACATAGCTACACCGAGTAGACATGGATTACCTCCCACTAGACGTACAACTCCGCCGGTCAGGATTCCTTGTATTTTT
>JAMKCH010041358.1:0-13917 GCA_023653785.1 Ophioderma brevispina
GGGGGGCAGGATTTGATTTGTGCTGCTACTAAAATTCCTAATTTATATTGCTATTATTAAGAGCACTGGAAGTCCTGCCTCATGTCCTATGTGTTTATATCAGACCTACTCTTAGTGTTCTTAAAATAGGCAAACAAATGTGCACTGTAAAATATAAACCTTTTTGAAACATGTTAGTACCATAACATTAGGTATTTAATTGTTGCTTATCCATACCTACCACATTGTTCCTCTGTAAAAATATCTTTCACTGCTGGAATATCTTTGACTGCCAGAAGATCTTTCTGTGTAAAGCTTCTGATCTCCATTTTCAGTTCTTGCCCAAATTCATTCAGTAGCGATTTAATGATTTCAATACTGTCTGGTCTTTGCTCTCGATCTTTATGCCAGCATTTCTCCATTAGCTCTTTGAGAAATGGGGGACAGTCTTCAGGAATCTTTGGTCTGAGATCATTAACCATAACATTGTAAATCACCTGTTCTTGCCTCATACCTTTATATGGTTCCTCACATGTTATCATTTCCCAAACAATTACACCAAATGCGAAAATGTCGGCTTTGGGTGAAAGTTCCAAATCTTTTAGAATTTCTGGAGCCTGCCACTTGGCACTTCCTTTTGCACTTTTGGTTGTCTTGGTACTGGATAAATATTTAGCGATACCAAAATCACAGATCTTCAAGACATCATCAGCTGTTAAAATACAGTTCGGCGATTTCAAATCGCGGTGTAAAACATTATTTTGTTTTAAGAAATTAATTCCTCTAGCAAGGTGAAAAATCCATAAGTGTAGCAGGTTTTCAGGTAGTTTTGATTTGCTTTTGAGGTAGTCGTATAACGAGCCTTTAGCAGCATACTCAGTTATGATCACTACATGTGACTTCTCTACAAAGGAATCATAATACCTGATAATATTCCTATGATCCAGCTTCTTCAGCAAATCAATTTCACGTTTTACTTGTTCTGAAATTTCTCCCTCAATCTTGATCTTCTTGGCAGCAGCTTCCATAGTACCATGTTCCTTTGATTTCCAAGTGACTCTGTAGACCTCACCACTGGCACCGCTTCCAAGACACTCATGGTAACTGAGATTTGATCCCATTCCAAAGAAATTGAACAGGTATTACACCTGAAAAAATGAAGATTCAATATATGAAGATTCAGTAAATGCAAAGATCCATTTACTATGCATATAAATTCTATATTATACTGTTATGGAATAGACAAATTCTAGGACAGTGATATTTAACACTTATTTTTGTGTCTAATATTTACTACTGTAGTCAATAAAATACCTGAACTTACCTCAGATGTGGTTATTGTAATCGTTGTCTTATAGAGCTTTGTTCATTAGTAGTTTTGGCTGGAAATCATACCAATCATTGAAGTTGTATTTTATTGGGATCCAATGCAACGAACATCTAGACCATCGGCAAAATGGCTAATTGCTAGTGAGTGAAGTCCACAATCCAGCTTACTTTATCTACAATTGTTATCGATAATTAGTGTACGCAGTGCACCAATGTGATTGGATGGGGAAAGATTGGAAGCACAATATATTTGATACATGATAGCAGTATTTATAGATCAGAATGGCATTAATCAGCATAATAGCTAGCTAGTGAGTGAAGTCCACAATTCAGCCCACTTTGTCTACAATTGTTTTCGGTAGTTAGTATACACAGTGCCTGGACACAGTGCAGCAATGTGATTGGACAGGAGAAAGATTTGAAACATGATAGTGATATTTGTAGATGAGAATGTCAATAATAAATCTGAATTGATGACGTCAATAGACTGCGTACAATAATGGATATATATTATACATGTATCTATATATTATAGTTAAAGGGATAAGCAGCGATTTTGCTGATCAGAACAATGGAAAAAAATCATCAAAATCATATTTAATTGTATATTTTTGTTAACTGGCATAGATGGTGTTAACATAATCTGCAAGCAGGCAGTGTACTTTTTTCTGATTCTGTAATTAACTAACACGTGTGTATCAATATTCTGACCTTTGAGATAAACAAAAAAGCCTTTCTGCAACATGACCTGTACATTTTACCTTTCAAACACATATTGATTTTTTGTTATTTCTGTATGGTGTCGATGTGTGTGTCTGTTATCGCTGTCTTAATCCCTTTAACTTGGACACTGCGTTTAAATGCGGACTGGCACATTTTTCACAAAATATGAAATTTCTTCAATTTTCTCGCAGATGATGGTCTAGGCCATTGAAGAATAGAGATATAATTTTACAACATAAAAATACATGCCAAAACACATTAACAAGAGCCCTAAAGACATCCAAGTAATTGTGTATAGAATTATTTGGGCACAAATTTTTTACTTTCCAGGGGTGCGCCCCTTGTAAATGCTATGAGATCTGCCCCCGCTGGCCCTAAATTAACAATACGACAAACCCGAAATAAGGCTTTCATTGTTTTCTTTATATATTATTAGTTTAATTATTGGCATTTAGTCCTTATCAGATGGTTCCCTTCTTTTGGGTCTTAACAGACAAAAACCCCCAAGAAAAACATCATTTCTATCACACTTGCAAAATATATACATATTTAAGAATCACAAACACCTTCCCACCCTTGACATTTAGATCCCTCCATGAACTTTCCTAGATGAATGACAATACTCTAATGTATGCGATATAAGTGTGCTCTGTTCAAATCTCCTAAATGCATCTTACTCTACACTCCTTCAATTTTCACAGCGGTCGGAAAGTGTCCATGTGCGATAACACTGTACTTGTACACAAAATGGAATCCTTTCACTCAATCATTCCAATAACAGAAAATTCTACATTAATTATGTACACTAGCACAGGGCAAGTAAAGTAGGGGTGTGATAATTCCAACTTTTAGTGAATTGATGCTGAAAATATGCTATCGACCCTGCTAAAAAGAATATCATCATTACATAATAAAGTCGCCTAACCCCTCGGGTGGACTGCCTGCCGCCATGAAGATTTGGTAACAAGGTTTGCTGAATTCAGTACAGACTTGGCACTGCCTTTTGCTTGATAGAGAGGTGGTTTCACAGAAACTGAAGGAAATGTACACACCTTTTTACACAGGGAACTTAGTGCACTGTTGCCCGTTTCAGGGTGGACAGGGTATGGAATAAGTAAAGTCTAGTTCTCCTTTCTTCTCGCTTTACCTGTCTATTAGTGCATCGTACAACTCTACACTACAAATGGTTTCCCACTGATGTTTGACCTGTGATACGTTTCTATTCTTACACAGGTCTTACACTCACAATACAGACATTTTTGTCTAATGTTGAACTTGTAAGATTATGAAAGACCTTCCGCTAACACATCAGCTAGAGTTAAATTTGTTTTTGAATTTTTTGTTGTAATTTCCAAGTGAAAATATGTCAGTTATGGTGGTCCTTCTTACATTTCCATTCTATTGTTGAAAAATACTGCAAGTTCAAACTTGCAGATCTCTTGTCAGGGACATAGACCTAATAGGGTCACATGTCAAATTTAGGGGTAAAAATATGAGCTTTTTTCAGACACCAAAATTGGACCACTTTAGGTAAATTCTGGGTTTCTGGGAATGAGGCCCTATATTTTATTGTACTGTATCACTACACTCGCTTTTCTGTATATACAATTACAATTAGTCTTGGATGTTTTTTGATATGGTGTTTCAGTGATACCCGCTTTCTGTTGCGGGGTTTGGTATAAGTCTAGAACTCTAAAATAACCCCATGGATATTTAAAGAAGGCACTACCCGACAGTCCCACATTCCTCACCTCCACCCCCCTACTCATTCAACAAACCTGAAGATTTAAGTATCACAAGAAGCTTGTCTTTTTTTTCTCATTTCATTCACAATCTGCAAAATATTTTGGCCAAATTCTTTTCCATTCTAGATGCTACTGTCTAAAATATGGTTGATTATTGGTATCAGAAATTCTATGTACAGTAAAAAGTAACGATGGCAAGGAGGTTTCCCATACCAGAACTTCAAATAATGGTAGGTGTGTTGCAATTGGTTGATGGCCTGGTCCTTCGAAACACAGAAAAAATTATAAAAATTGGAATGATGGAGCACCTTTTTCACTACAGCCCGTCTAAAAAATGGTACAATTGAAAACCATTTTTTTTTTGAAAGTATAAAATCTCAACATAATAAATCCTGTTGTGCATCACTTCAAGAAAAAAGAACCATCCAGGCTTTCTAGTATTTTTTTGTTTCATCTCTTTTGCCGTGTTTCACTCGATAGATACCATTGTCAGTTTCTGCAGACACACAAAATCGAGTTTGTGCCGACTTTTCTGGTTGAGTGAAATCGGTGAACAATTATTTTAATACACAAGTGATTCACATTGAACAGTTTGAAATACTTCAAAAAGGGATTAACTTCATAAAAAAACTTTTAGTGAGAAACAGTTACGTAATGGTGGAATTTATCTTCAGTAATGTTCTGCCTTTAAGATACAGTGTAAAAACCTTTGACATGACCCGTTGCTTGTTACAAAGAGAATCCATGACCGTACAGCAACCCTCCTTTACTTTGGGAGGAGAGAGTTTTTTATTATGGTCTTGAAGTATCCATGAAATGCAAAGTCCTAACGGCACACCTTGATACTTAATTGCTTCCATTCAATTTTTGTGTTGACTTCAATAATTATTTAATGCACAAGGATAGTGCAATATTTTTTAAAAAACCATTTGTTGGATTTTGAGGTTTATTTTGGTTCAAATACTCATTTTTTTATTTTTTTTCATGATTTTAACAGATACAATTTTGAATAAAGTTAAAGGTTCCATTTAAAATAATGCAATCAACATTATATTTGTTTCTATCCAATTTATGAAAAGGAAAATATTTAGTCATTGCAACTTATTAATGGTTTACTAATTATTAAAGCTTGTGTCAAGAAAAAGCTAGACTTCCTTTTTTGTACTTTAATCTGGTGTTTTGGGTTTCTTTGGCCACAGTTGCAATCTTTGTGGTTTAGCTTTCAAGAGAGCATGACAAGTACAGTACTCAAACCACTCTGGTTATGCATGAAAGTGGCATAAACATTTACTGTTGGTTATTGCACTAAATTGATATAGCTCTGACTTGACAAAAGCAATAAGACAACACTAGCTATTGGAAAGCCCAGTCTTTGTCCTTTAATATTATGTCAAGTTGATGACTTAATTTTGAAATTTTCATATTTCAAAACCAATTTTTTTCCTGATTGTACCACTTTTGTTGAGAGGCTGTTTATGGCAGGAAGATTTATTTGACGGGTCTATTTATCAAGAAAATAATTACTCAATTACTTAAAATTGGGTGAACATTAATGAACAGATTAGCCATAACATAATTATATACCATAAATTTAGAACAAAGTGCAAATGTTTGTAGCTTATATTTTGACAGTAATTAGACAACTAGGTAAGTACTAAAATATGAAATGAATAAAAAGTAGTTAAAACTTTGGGAATGTAAACAGCATGGTACAAACTTATGAGGTAAAAACAGTAAAAAATGAATAAAACTACTTAACAGTGTTGATATCAAGTTTAAGGATCAGTAATCTATAACGCGTTTTAATTCTCTAGCTTCGATGGAAATATCTGGTTTAGTACATCTACAATGTGCCAAATAGGCATATTTATAAGTCAAATAAAGACTGATGATACGCGAGGGATGTGACAGTAGTAAAATATAAATTTCGCGAGGGATGTGACCATAGTAAAATATAGATTATAGGAATTTCATGGTAAGAATTCTCTCCAGTGTACAGCATATAGTATTCTCCATGCGTATTCCTAGTGTAACTAAGTACTCACAATCTCAATACACAGTCAAATTCCTCTCTAGGTACACCATGTAGTAGGTACTCCATGTGTACTCTTTCTATGACTATGGAGTACCCACTATCTAGATACACAGACAGATTCCTCACTTTGGTGTACACCATGTAGTAGGCACTCCATGTGTACTCCTAGTCACAAACAACCCTACTCTATTGAAGCTGTATAAAAGTTTAATGTATGCCTAAATCGATTCTAGTCACCGACGGCACTTTGCGCCTGTGTAGTACATTCCTATTTATGCAAATGACTCAGCTATTTATAGTGCTCGACCAAGCCACGGCTGACTAACCTAAGTTTAAATGAACCGCGTCGCAGTAGACACACAACTGAATGCAGTATCTGTGTGTGTACATTGTACGTGTCATGCAAAACATGCTTGACCATGCCGCAACTAACCCTTCTTAGTCAAAACACAGTTCCGCGCATATAATTATGACAGCAATCAATACTCCCATTGCATTTCCCAATTCAAACTTGGTTCCACTGTCGGAAAATAGCCATATTTCAATGTCAGCGTAGTAAACTTTCTGTCACCCGTGCATAGATGAGTACGTGTGTTTTCAGAATTGACCAAGTGACACTGACAGCAAACATACATCTCAACTAGTCACATTATATTGCGCCATAATATAACGATTTAGAGTACTTTTTTCAATCCACCCCATTTCTGGATTGAACTCATGGCGCAACTTTACTACACAAAACACACAAACATTCAGGCACGAAAGTCTGATTTAATTCTGTTTTCAGCCTCCATAGCCTAGACCATCCCGATTTTCCCATTAGCAGTGCGCAAGTTTTTTTCGTGCAGTGCCTATGGAGTACCCATTATCTAGATCCACAGTCGATTCTCACTTTGGGTACAACCATGTAGTATGTACTCCATGTGGATCTCTGGGTGGTGGCCTATGGAGTACCCACGTAGTCTAGATACAAACATGTCAGATTCCTCACTTTGGTGTACACCATGTAGTATGTACTCCATGGTGTACTCCAGGGTGACTATGGAGTACCCACTATGTAGATACACAGTAAGATTCCTCTAATACACAGATGATTTTTGGGCACCCACTACAAGGACCTTCATTTTGTAGCCACATACGAATCACTGTACATGGTGGATTGCAATCTGCAAACTTAATAGCCCTGACCAGATGGGGCTAAATTCCTGCCTTTTTATACTGTTCAATTACCCATTCTTATAATTACAATACCTTTAGACACTGTAGACATTAGAAATATTATACAATGCTAAACACTATATCTTGGTTTTTATTAGCTGCACTAGTTCAGAACCCGTTTTCCACAATTATACATATTTCCCCCTGGTTTTGTATTGGTTTGACATAATAGATTTTTGATTTTCAATGATTGATTCTATTTTTAAAGCAAATTGTTGAAAAAGTGCCGATTCACAGTTTTTCTCCTACTGTAAAATCATATCAATGTACTGGAAATACAAATCATTTTAGATTTTATTATTAAACAAAAGGTTTAAAAATAAAATAATTTTACCATTTCCACAATTTTTAACCAGAGCACAAATGATGCATTAGCCTATAATATCATGCCATTCAAAGACACACAGAACACCTTTAAAGTACCTTTCTATCATTATTTACAATAGAAATGGGCAGCATTCATAAATTTGTTATATATTGACTTTTAAGGCCAGGTTTTTGGCATCTTATAATATAACCCAGTATTAATTCACAGCTGAGATGAACTTAAGCCAAAAATGTTTGTTTTTATATGTATGATAATACAAATGTGCCTTTAATCAGTGCATAATTAAATGGTACTTCATTGTCATACTTTGTAACTAATAAATATGATGTGAACCCCACCTACTCTCTTAAAACGCAAGAGTGAAAAACCACTCAAAAGAGTGAATCCTCACTCTGCAAAAAAGAAAAGAAGAAAAAGAGCCAGCTGAGTGACGCATCTTTTAGAGTGAGATCCACTCAAAATAAAGAGGGGAACAAAATAACTCTAAGGAAATGTGAACTGATAACTCCCTTTTTAAAGTGAACTAGTCACTCTTAAGAGTTTTGATTCTTTAGGAATTTTGTTGGTTTGGTATATCTTGTATTTGTGAAGGTCATTAATACATAGCATCGTGACATGAGTGAATATTGTGGCGCATCTTTGGCAAGATTCAGTGAGACATGCAAGATTGTAGCATGCATGACGTGTATGCTCACGTATGCATGCCCGTGACAATGCATGAGGGTGCGTTGCGTACATGTGTAAGCCTAGCCTGGCCGTGGAGCCTGGCGCAGACTAGTCCCGTATGTACGAGTGATAATCAGTAAGTAACATTTAATGCTTCTCCCCACTTTGTCTGTAATGCGATGCCTGTTACCCGACACACCATATACTCACCCGTGAAGATATCTATGATTTCTTCACTAGCTAATTTCAACTTCGTTCCACCGTTTGCTTGACGGTCTCACTTAACTTGTCCGCCACGTTGTTCGAAATATCACGTGATTTGCGGCGTTTCGGATTGGCTATTAGTTCACACCGAAAAAGAGTGAGCATATTCTCACTCTTTTAGAGCTAAAATCCGGTCGAGCGATATAGAGTTCCGAGTGGGCTTCACTCCGAAGAAGAGTGCCATTTTGAGCCACTCGTAAGAGAGTGAGCTTGCTGTTACCCGCGAGTGAAGTTTTTTGTGGGTTGATTTCTCGCTCGTAGAGCTAAAGCCAATAGATTAGAGTAATTTAAAAAAACGAGAAATTCAGAGTTGATTTTCACCTCTTTCAGTTAAGAGAGTAAATATGCCACATAATCTGAGCTTTTTTTTTAAATCAATGTTCACTGGATATGGGACATTCACGTGATGTAGGCTATCAATAGCAATCATGGAGCGGCCTATGTAAATGTTAGACCCCCTAACCCTCCCCCATACCTTTCCCCCCCCCCCCCTAACATCCACTCTAACACTTTTAGGTATCCCAGCCCACCCTGCATCGGCGACTGTAAACAATGATATTTTAGCTTACATGTACCCAGAACCACAAAATATGAGCCTGGCCATACAAGGACCACATTTAGCATTAGAAAAGTTTGCCTAGTCTGCAGCAAAAAACATAGTTTAGTCATATACTTTGAAGGGTTAAAAGTGAGAAGTAGAAATGAAGTGCAATGGAAAAATCCTTATTTTTGAGTATGGAAAAGAATTTCCATAAATAAAAAAAATGGAAAGTAGTTCCATATGTACCCCCTTTTAAAATTGTACAGGAAAAAATTCTGTTATTATGGCCTACACTGACAAATACCCTCCCTAACTAAGGCCAAAAAAAAATTGCATGTAGAACTTTGAAGAGGGGTACATATGGAACTCTTGCCAAAAATCAAAACAAATGAAACTGGATAATAAGATAAAACTGATAATGGAATATCACATAGGCCTAATACATCTCCAGGGAAAGATAATAGATTATAAATCTTGTCTGCCTGGAGAACTACGTAGTTTAAATTCAAAACAAATAAAGCGTAATATGTTAAAATTACAGTTCTGATGCTATCAGCTGGAAAGCGAAGGAAAACTTTCGAACCTACACCTATAGAATGATATCTATCGCTATTCTACCAACCCTGCTTGATAGCTCAGTCGGTGTTTAGAGCGTCGGCTGCATGTAATCCGCAGGTCGCCGGTTCGAATCGGCCAAAGCGCATGGGGTGTTTTTTTTCAACACTGTCGTGCGTTGGCCAATTCCAGGGAAAGATGAATCAAGATATACTCCTTGTCTGCCTGGAGAACTAAGTAGTTTAAATTTCTAGGCTAAAAGGTTTATATTAGGTGAAAAGTAATTAAAAAAAATATTAAGAAAACTTTTAAAACTTTGGTTTAAATTTTGATATCAATAACAGGTTCTTCACAATAAAAAACAAAACTTCAATTTTATTTTAAAAAATTTTGTGTTGAGGTTACAATATCTAAGGTTGACTTGTTTGAGGCAGATTATTTCATGTAAGTAGCTTTGAGGTAAGCATTTGTTTGCCGTTACACTATAGACTACTGATTTTTACACAATGCATGCTACAAAACCGGGAAAATTAATAAACCCGACACCATACTTTTGATCATGTCTAACAGCGCTCGATAGGACTACATTTTTCCTCTAAATGGGATTGATTCTAAAGTACTTTAGCTGTGAGTATATTAATTTAATCTTGGTTTATTCTCGTATAAAAACTCTGTAACTGTGATCTTTATTTCTGTTTGTTAACACTTCAAAGGAGAACATATCAGGACAAAAGTTGGGTTTTTTAACCAAACTAAAAACATTCACACAATTGCAATACAATTTTCCAAGATCAAGGTAAAAGAAATAGTAGTAGAGAGAAATTAGTTTTATTTGAAGGACAATAAACTATAGGTGAAATACAAATTACTATCTATTAATATTAGTCATTTGTCTTTCCCTATATCTAATTTGCCAACTTTAAATAGAAAATATTACAGAAGAGTTTCTCTTACAATCGGCCCTAATGAATTTAGCTTCTGACATAAACAAATAGATTTACGACTTATTATTGTGCATATCCTGAACACTTTACATTAGGAGGAGAAGGATTAGATTTAAGGGAATCACCCACACTATGTATCATAGTGTCATGAAGAGAAGTTACAATCTTAAATCGGTAGTATGGTCCTCAGGCACCTGGTACACAGATGTTCTTCGTGCTGAGAAGAAGGAACGGCGGCGGCTGGAGCGCAGAGTTTCACAGACTGGGATCACAGTATTCAAAGAGGCTTACCAAGATCAGTGTCTAAATACAACTCTCTTCTTTCTAAAGCCAAGACCGATTATCATAACAACCAGATTACTTCATGTGATCAACGAGAACCTTTTCCTTGTAGTCAGTAAGCTGACTTCTCCCAGTGTGGAACAACCGCTACCTACCTATGAATGTGCCAAAAGATCTTGTGAAAGTTTTGCGAAAGAAATTTTTTTTTTCTCCAAGAAGATCAAGAAGATGCGTAATGGTCTACATGATACTACTAGCTCTATGTACGTGGAAACTAACAGAGTGTGCAAAGCACCTTTCAGACTACTTTTCTTACAGTGTCTGAAAGAGAGGTCAGAAATCCATCAAATCAGAACTCAGTCAAGTCCTGCACCTTAGACCCGTTACCAGCTGGTCTCTTAAAACTATGTCTGATGATGTTCCCGTCATAACAAGGATTGCAAACTTTCCTTGCTCAGGCGCGTATTTCCCCAAGCTATCAAGCATGCAATCTGTCATACCGCTGCTGAAGAAACTGGCTTGGGACACCAACATCCGCTCAAATTAGATCGCCCTATATCTAATCTACCAGTTCTCGGAAAGGTGTGATTGAAAGAGTCGCAGGAATCAGTTGCAGACTTACATCATCGCTAATGATCTCCATGTGCTACAGATTGCAGTCGGCCCCATACGGCAACACCACTAGTACTGAGATGTCTGTTTACGGGTGCAGAATGACATCTTGACTGCTCTTGACAAACAAAAAGAGGATTGTACTAGTGTTACCCTGGACTCTCAGCGCCGCTTCCACCATAGACCAACAAACAAAGCTCCTAACCGTCGAACTGAACGGTATGGGATTCCTGGGCAAAGCACATAAGTGGTTTCTGTCTTACCTAGATGGCAGAACTCAATCTTGATCAGTCAGAGGTGCTTCGAAGATACTGTGGCGGTAGATTGTGGAGTCCCACAGGGCTCGGTTACTGGACCGATGACTTCATCTTGTCAGTGCCCCACAGGATATCATCACTGCCCAAGGTATTCAATTTGTTGTTCGCTGATGACAACCAGGTCTACCTGACTTTCCACCATCGGGACCGTGAAGCAGCATAAAAAGATTGAATACACTGCATTGCAGGGACATGATCCTGAGTTTTGTACAATCCAAACAGCTGATTTGTAAATGACAAGAAGACGGAGATGTTTACTTCGCTCTCATTTTAGTAGATCGGCTATCAACTCGCAGCCTACTATGATCATTGGCAATCTGTTATAATCCGTCCGTGAAGCACGGAAACTTGGTGTTCCATCTTAGACTCATCTTAAGAATGATCAATTCCTGTTAACAGTTTTATGCAAGGCTTGGCTCTCAATTAGGAAAATTGGGCAGCTGCGACAGTTACCTTTGATGCCACATCTCCCTTCAGAGGTCCTCGCCTTTGTTACCACCACACACAACACGCGCGGATTACTGCACTTGCTTGCTTTAGGCTTCCAGAACGAGGAATTGGACCAGGTCAGCGTAGTTCAAAATGCAGTGCCAGTTTGTCCTTAAAATCCTGCGACGAGACCATATACAACCAGCTCTTACCAACGCATTGGCTTCCCCATGGACTGCAAAACTCACTAACACTAGGGGCAGTTTGAGGAAGATTCCCTACCTTCCAAGCATAAAGGCCACTCCACAGCCATCTCACCTGCCTATCTTCTGAGCTCATCAGCTGTATCACCACGAAGAACATTGAGAGAATCTTCGTGATCCCAGATGAGGTACCCACCCCCCCCCCTTTCGTAAATCATCCACTCATCAACAAAGTTCTATGTGATAGATCTTTTGCTACGCAGCAGCACATTGTGGAATAAACTCCCTAACAGTATCTGCTTAGCTCAGTCAGCAACTATTTCAAGTCACGTCTGAAGAAATTCCTATTTACACACCATTTTGGCTCCTGATAAGTATCCTGTTTCTGTGCAGGTCCAACACATCTGTGATTTTGGTTTTCCTTTCCTTTTTCTTATCTCTACATTAATCCAATCCGGTTGCCTAGGATAGTTGTTTTCATCAGTTAGGTAGGGTTAGAGGCATATGAATCCATGAAAGATCAAGACTTAACGATGTCGCTGGGGGGTACATACACACAGATCCTCCCCAGCTGACGATCAGGTGTATCCCCATATGTTTATTATGGAAGGCAATGGGTTGGCTTCTCTTCTATCTTGTTGGTCACAATATATATGTTACGATTTCTACTCAATTTAACGTTATTTTGAAATTATTTGGAAATTGTGTATAATTGATGTATATCATTGTTGTTTTAAAATTAGAAGTTACTATTTTTTATGTCGTATTAATATTTTTTAATTGCTCCATTCTATGTAAGCGCCTAGAGGCCTCTGCTTAGGCGCTATATCAAGACTGTTATTATATATTAGATAGGGGGCTTTATGATCTATGCTTCTGGAATCTTGGATGATGGTGATGGATGACTATTGTTTTCACATCTTCTCCATTGCTTAACTTAAATAAAATTATTTTTTCTTAGGCCCAGGAGTCATTGCTATCAGCAAGTGTTTTTCTACACTACTTAAAAGTTGACTTCTTTTTATTCTGAATTTATTATAAACATGATTGAAAGTCCTAATCGTGTGAAAGCTTGTTTTTGCATCTTATAATGCAGACCAGTGCATCAAACACCTTAAAAGCTGAAAAACAATATTCATATGTAATCCAAATGAGCCTTTAATCACAATAGCAAAATACAATAGCAATGGTACTGAAATATCATGTATAGTGAAATGATTATGATGTGAATTGAAAATGAACATGAATCTGAGCTTAGTTGTTTTTGTAAAATAAATTCATTTTTTCATTGCGACAAGGACTTAAAGTGATATAGGCCATCAATAGCCAATCATGGAGGCCTATGCAAACCTTATGACCTACGGTGTATTTGTATTAAATTAGTATTGATTTTTACACAGAACCACACAAAGTATGCAAATTTAATGAAAAAACATTTAAATCAATATTTGAAAATTGATTTAGCTTCCTAGTTATTGCATGTTCAAATTTCAAAGGAGAACACATTTTGTATGGTATATATTTTAAGTGTCATATTTTAATCTGCAAGGTGACCTATATGGATGTATACTCCAAGTGTCGCATGAATTTGCAAATGAGCTGTGAATCCTTAAACATAGTTTAATTGAGAGTAACTCATAACTTCGATCTTTCGGTTTCTTCCCTGATCTAACTCTACACTTTGCAGTGACGTGACTTTCCAATAAACTGTTTGTGCAAATGCTAAGACTATGTTGTCTGTGCAAAT
>JAMKCH010041359.1:0-14039 GCA_023653785.1 Ophioderma brevispina
CTTATATAATGCCGCCCGAACAGTAACAACATAAAGAGTGTGTACAAACACCACCACCGAACCAAACAAATTGACTCAAAGTAGTTTAATAGTTATAATGGGGAAATTTACCGGGTTCCGAATCTGCCAAATCCGGAACCTGCGGCTTCAGCGAATTTGGCAACATGAATTCTCCGACAAAAAGTCCGCTATCCAAAATCCTAAAAACGGACTTAGGACATAGCTAACGGTAAACTTAGAGTATTCACCCTAGTCCTGGCCGATCAAATACCAGCCCACCTTGTGAATTCTCTCGAAATCGGTAGCTAACAGATACAATCTCACCGGTCATGTAGAGCCCCAAAGGGAAAGAGAAGAAGCATGATGGTCGCCGGTGACGTCATTGGTATGACGTCACCAGGCATCGCCTGAATAGACAATTTGTGTATTTAGTTTTGTGGGTCATCTTGTGCCACCAAAGATGTAATCGCACTTTGTTATTATCGACATTGGCAACCCTAAGGAGATTTCAAATTGAGGGAGTTTATATTCATATTTTAAACTTAGTCAAGCTGTGCCCCATGATAGGCTTTTTCATGCAGCGCAGGAATACTGAGTATCCAATGTAGTATAGTGTCATAAATATAGCAATTACGCTGAATGTGTGCATATCATTTAGCTCATTTGCATAAAGCAATTTGCCCAAAAATACGTCCAAAATCTAATCAGGTCGAGAACTATTCAGCCCGCTTCCTCCAACCAAGGCACTCATTATAGGCCCTATGCAGACTCTAGAACACTTGTACACAGGCCCTTGTACAGGCAAATTTTAATAAATTATGCAAATTAGATACTTTCTTAGCATATTTTAAGCCCAAAATCTAATCAGGTCGATACCTCATCAACCCATTTCTTCCCCCAAGTTACATCATTGTTGCCCTTACGGACTCCAGATGCATCTATACAATCAAAAAAAAAAAAAAACGTGGGTTAACATTTTTATCACAGACGAACGAACGGCCGGACAGACCTGCTCATTTTATATTCCCTGTTCCGAACGTCATTTCGGCGGGGACAATAAACCAAACTATACAAGCAAAAGGTACATTAGTTAACAAAACAAACCATACTCAACAACCATCATTACATAAAATAATAACAATTACAATATTATCACCTACTTATAAACCTTTTCAATCTTAATAAACACTTGTTGTTGACAAAAGCACTCCAGGCACTATTCATATACTAGTCCATTGTTAAATGCCGCATCAAGTTCTGGTCCACATCCAATCTGAATGAAACAGCAGGGTCTGGAATGTTTCAATTTCTTTGTCTATCAATGAGAAGTTCAGTTTTCTTGCCGTACACTCGGAAGAAGAACCATGTTTGTGCTTATCTGCCTCAAGAAAGCACCTATATCTTATTGGAGATGCCATCAGTGAAAAGAGCAGTTGGAAAAATATAAAAAAATGAATATTAGTTTTTTTAAAAAAATAGCAAGCAAAGATCCCAGACAGACTCTAAATAATTCAACAAGACGTGTTTCCCCCTCCCGAACGCATGTGTCGTCTCTGTCATTGCAGATATTTACCCACCCCCATGACAAGATGGAGTTGCAATGGTTTTAATGATGTAGCATGTGTCCCGGGTTTAATTTGGATCGGTTCACATTAGTGTGCTTTTTGCATCAAAGACGCACTTTTTCAGATGTGGACGCTCTTTGGTCTAGATAGAGCTTGCGTCTAGTGGACGGTAAAAATAGCCACTTCAAACTACACAATAAAAATCAACAGAAGTTTTATCTGGCACATTGCTCACACTATTGTATCATTTTCACTCAAAACAATAATATTCTGTTACTATTAAATTCATGTAGCAAATCTGTGAAAATATAGGCTTAAATTTGACTGTATTTTAACTCTTTTTTAGTTCACACTAACCCTCTCCCTCCATCTCACCGTCCAAGGGTAATCACGACAGCACAAAATTGCTTATTTTGGGATTAACAAATTTGTAGATGCTTTAAACTGAGATAGACTCAATGTATTATAGTTAGAGCGGAAACCATGAAGGAAGACTGTTCCATATTTTGGTTCTTTTCTGTGGAAGTATGTTTGCCTGCCTGAACTTAGGTGTAGGTCCAATGTGGGTCATACAAAGAGTTTGTGGTTGACTTCTGGTACCCTTCAATTGAACTGAGTGCATGAAAGTGAACTGAGAGGAAAAGTAACCTGGGGCAAGACCTGTGAAGCATTTAAACTAAGCATTCATTTGGTTATCAAAAGTAAATTTCTTTACGTTTTTAAACATATTTAAACTAAGTGGCAACACAATTTTACAATATCTCCACAAAAATCAGAAAACGAGAGCATGAAAGATGCATGTAAACCCTTGATTATTATACAGCGTATCTACCAATCCTGTCTCAAAAACTGTATACAGTGAAAAAGGGTGCCCTCTTTGCCAATACATAATATAGTTGTGGGAAACATGATACTTAATCCAAACTTCAAAGGCACAGTCTTATAATGCTTCAAATACCGTTTGTCCCGTTCAAAAATGTTTGTTGTATCTCGAGATTTTTAGTGAACAACGAACGAGTCCGGCATGGAAGGCCAACTTTTGGGAACACTAGAGCTCAATGACTGATAATCTCTCTACAGGTTACGTTAGACTGTAATATTGGTCATTTTCCATTGATTTTGAGTCTTCATGTTAACCGAAAATCAGTTAAATCGTTTTTTGTAAAATGGAATACAAAACAGAATTTGACTTTTGGTGAAATGGTAAACATTGGACTCTACCTTATGCCAGGACATACAAATTTGGGTGCAAAAAAATCACACAGTTTCATTAAACTTCTCCAATCCAAGATCAAGTGAAAACTCAAATAGGTAGTAGAAATTATGTTGTATTGGTCTAAAAAGAGAAAATGAGAGTCGGGTGTAAAAAGAACCATTGCCGTCTCTATTACCCTAACCCGGCGAGAGGCAAATGAAGAGCCAACGAAAACGTGGTACTGGTCGGAAAATGTTTTTCGTTGCATCTCAAAATCTCATCCGCAACACTATTTTTGGTCGCGCAAATGACTCTCATGGCCCTCATTGCATCTGGGCCGTCTTTACCCCGAAAATGACGCGATTTCCCTCCATTGCTTGGGCGCATCTTTAACGGACATGACGCGATGTTCTCGTTGCATTTGGACCGATGTTCGGCAAATAGCGATGTTCCAGCGTTCATTTGGGTGGGCCGGCATTCACGGAACTGATGCGATGCTTTTCACTGGCATTTTCGGACGGTTTTGGGGCCACCGCAGAAGGCGCAATGCTTATCATCAGGCGGGTGACACCTTGTACAAATGCCCATAGACAATTCATTTTGTGGTGATAGCTCCACCT
The DNA here is from genome assembly GCA_023653785.1 of Ophioderma brevispina. Classification (NCBI taxonomy): domain Eukaryota; kingdom Metazoa; phylum Echinodermata; class Ophiuroidea; order Amphilepidida; family Ophiodermatidae; genus Ophioderma; species Ophioderma brevispina. The sequence continues at coordinate 3,381 of JAMKCH010041359.1, forward strand.
ATTTTTTTCGAAAGGGCTATTTTTTTTAATTTGCATAAACCGTATTCATGACGTAAACGGGAGCATGACGTAGCATAAAGCGCCACGCATGACTATGATGTAGCGTAATAGCGCCCTCCACGACTGGCGAACTATAACTACAAATTTCATGCAGATCATGTGCAGTACTCATCCTTATTTATTATGTTTCTTTATGTATTTATTATCCCTGTTTTTATTGCTTCCGCACGCGATGTTCCTCGTTCAATCTGGGATGTCTTTCCGAAAATGGCGCGATGTTTGTCGCTGCCTTCTGGGCCGCCTTCCGTGAAAATGACGCTATGTTTTTTCGTTGCATTTGGGGCCGGCCCTTCCGGAAAAAAAGAAACTGGACGCGCTTTTTGTCGTTTCCCTGGGCCGTTATTGACTTTACGCTACTTATTCCTCTGCCGGGAAAAACCGGCCCGCGATGCAATGAAACGCAAACCTTTGGCTCTCGTTGCATCTTGGGCCGTAAAAATAAAATTATTGCCCTCGTCTCGTGGCATGTGGGCCGTCGGCCGGCAAAAACGACCCGGTCCGGGTTACGGTTAATTAGGCTATATATTCCCTTGTCTTTTTACAATATCTTATTTGCCACTCAAATAAGCTACATAATTTTAAAGAGTCTAAAGGGCCTGATCATAGTTTTTTGTGACAAATATATACATAGTATTCACTATTTGTTATTTTTATATATGTTTCAAAACAATTATGTTCGTGCATGTATAACAAATGTTTGTTGAGGAAAGGTAGGCCCTACAATACTGTTCTTGACTAAAGTATGTTCGCTAACAACTAAGAGTCCTAAGAAGATTACAATGACTTGAAATATATCACTGTCTAGTTGAAGTATAAAAGTTGAAACCAAGTATGGCCAAGTCCCGGGTCAAGTGAATACTGAAAGTCTACTCTGGGATGAAAATATCATGCCCGGTTTACTATAATCCCTCTATATAGCCCATGTCCATAACATAAACATGAATTTTCTAGATAAACAACAAAATTTACTGCCAAGTGATTACCAGCTACAATGTATTGAAATAAGGCTGTCTGGTCTGTGCTTCTCCCAGAGCAATTGAATTAGCATGATTAGCAATATGTTTATCAATCATTCATTTTGTCCTTGGTATGCATTGGTCCTCTTCCAAACCAGAATAAAAATTTTTGCAGAGCCCTTTAATTTTTCACATAGAATGTGGGAAAATTGATTGCCGTAAATGGCTAAAGCTTGAGTTCAATATGATACTGATTAAATTAATAAATATTTCAAGTAATATTATGGTTATTAAGAAAGGCCTACTCCCGACTTGAAATTTTTAAATTAGAATATTTTTAAAAATAGTTTTGTTCAAATTTCCCTCTTCCAGGAGGTAGATTGAGTGTGACCATGGGGACCTGTTAGTAAGTCAATCCTAAAGTGCTAAAACGTGGTAGAAAAATTTTATGCTAATTAGTGAAATTTTTACCCCTTGAAAAGACAATATCCAAGATGATCAAGATTAAGGCCCTTGTTATACTTGCCTAGAGTTTCACACTGCACAAATCCTCCTCAGGCATCCTTCGGCCATCAACATTGAAATGCACACAAGGCCCGATTACTTTCAGCAAAAATTTCTGTAAACAACGGGCTCCAAAACCAAACAAAAAACTGCCAAATTACACCCCGATTTTCGGAGATCGCTCTAACGGGTCCCTGGCGCAGGCTGTCCCCTCCCCTACCCACTACCCAAATTTTGTCACCATACACAAGAAATGTAGCCCCTGATGTTCAAAACACACCAAAATTGGCTACATTCTTCGTCGTCATGACTATAGCCCTGGCGCTGCTAGCGCACGGGTTAAAAAATCCCTTGCGGAATCTTTCCATAATACATTGTGGCCTACAATGTCACAATTTGTATGTTATAGTGCCCTCTAAATGCCTATTCTCAATTAGAAAGAGTGTCAAAACTATATTTTAAAGAAAATCATATTTGGCACAACAAGGAAATTTTATAACATTACACATCCAAAGATGCTAAAGAGATCGTTTCTGATCGTCTGACATCTTTCCCAAACAAAAATATAGCAACATGTTTGATCATCAACAAATCCAATGCTGGGAAGAATGCGGCATTTCCAGCCGTTTACACTTATTTTTTTCAACTGCAAATGGATTGAAAAAGAAAGATCTGGGACAAAAGGATATTGTGAAAGTCTACTACTTACCTGTGGATACGTTTTGAAATGGTTGGTCTTTCTACATTGAACTTTTCAGTACATAAATTTAGAGGCATTGTTTCAACATGCATATATGCTTGCAGACTAACATATTTTCGCCCACTAGACTAAGAGATGTTCCATGTCTGTGTGCTGTTCACAACCACAGGTATGTCCTGATTGCTTTCCAAGTAGCCCCTCTTCTGCAAGCAAACCTTAGATCAGCTAAATCTTCTGGTTCATCAATATGTGGAGACATCCACCATTCAGGCAGGAAGAGTCAGCTCTAAGTGATATGATGCTCCACCAGTCACCAGGTTCAATACCACAGACAATCATCTGGTTGATGCAAGCCTCTCCCCGCCAAAAGGTGATCTCCGTCCCAAACTCCCCAAGACTGCCCCAAGTGGCCGAACTCTGCCCAAGAAAACCACCCGTACCTAAGTTGGCCAGTTGGCCATCACCCGGTCCCTCCATTTGGTCCCAGGGCGCCCCACATCAAGACACCCTGGCACTCCACGCCCCACATGCCTGCCACATCACGATGGATGCCTGGTGGAGCAACGTCTAACAGATATGCAAGTTCTCTACCACAGTTGGCTGAAGACATCCCACGACAAGCCGTCAGGAAGCATTCAATGCTGGCAAAGCCAATCAAGGGCCGATCCCTCCCACACAGGTCAGGCACACCCTGCACATGAGCAGCACGCGGGCAGCAACCATCCCCGGCAGTGATCCTGTTGCGAAGAACTTACTCCCGCCTTAATGTGGGTCCCAAGAGATGTGCCAGTCCACGACAAACCCCCAGGCATACAGGACCCCACACAGCACCCCAGGGGTGCCCCAGACCAGGTCACCAAGCGATGTCCACCCACAGCTAACGCATATGAAAAACACAAACCTGTGTTTCCGATGGACCCGCACGCAGGTGGGCCTTCCTCATAGTAAGGAGATCAGAGAGGCCTCTCCTCAACAACCACAAAGTCTGCATCCTGTGCCCCAACAGACTAGGTGCGAGCATGCCACCACCACTCCCCGGCCCCCACCCCACCCGGCATTCCGTTCCAGCCGACACCAACCAGCTCTTCCTCGACCCCAGCTGAACAAAGAACATATATCCGTCAGCAGCAATTCCCCGAGGAGCCCAGGCCAAGCAGACATCCCCGGTGAGCTCCTCCAAATCCTATGGATCAAGCCCTTGTATGTAACACTGTCATAAGCTGTGCGGCCGACAGAATATGACGAACAGGGCCCTTCCATCAAAAAAAAACCCCCTAACCCCAAACTCCCACAACCTGTCGAGTCAGGCCAAGTGCCTGGCATTCTGTTGGACATACCATACCTGGCCGTAAACCTCCCTGTTCTGGCATGATGTATTCGTCCATCACAGGCATGATACAGCTTGGCATGATACACCAAAGAGCCTACATGCATATGCCGAGGAATGACACTGGCTATAGTTTCCCTGGTACCATGATATCCCTCTCCTCTATCCGGCCACAGAGTGCCACAACATGTGCCTTCCCCAGATCTGGGAACCTGTGGGAACAATACAACAACCGCAGAGCTCAAGAACCACTCCCCCACCATGTGGACGCAGCTCCCAAGCTGCCCAGCCTGAGATGCCATCAAGGCCCACTGCCCTTCCTGGCCAAAGCCAGCCATACCGGTCCTCGAGCCCATCCATGCGCAATTCCAATGGGGCTGACAAAACTGGCTGCCATACTTCCCATAGTCTAACTCGACCCTCCCGCCCTGACCCAACACGTTTTATGCCAGGCCCCGATCTGGAGCCCCCCCCTTCAAAATGGTGTGCAGCGATGGGAATGGCCCACTGTGCTAACCCGACCCCAGGGCCCAGGAACTCCCCACAATTGACGGAGGGTGCTTTGAAACGACGTAGGCCCGTAGACTGCATGAAATTAATACAGAGTGTTGAAGCTCAATGGGAGGACTCTGATGTTTTGTCAGCATCACTGAGTTGTCTTCTGCAATTGTGACTGTTTTTCCACATAGCCTTCCCATACGGATAGGTTGGAAAGCAAACTCGAATACGCTATTGTGTATACACAACAAAGTGAGTTTGAAATTTATTGATTGAAACCTCAGAATAGATTCTGAGACAAAAGAAGAACATCCCAATGATCAGAAATAGTTAATCTATACTCACATTAATTTAATATTACACATTGTAAGTTTTTTCTGTCGATTTTCCCATGTGTCCACGCCTCACCCCCGTCACGTCCGTGCCTCATCACGCCAATCGCCGCATGACGGGCTTTTTTTGCCAATTTGACCTGTTCCCTTTGACCTCTTTTTAACCTTATTAAATAGAATTTTGAGCTTTTAACCTGGTTGATGGACAGAGAAGGTCCAAATGACCTATGTTAAAAAACCCGTTTAAAAAAAAAACCCCTGAATCGGTGGTTTTTAACTTCACGATCAACGTTTTTCCTCTAAAATTGTTACATAATGTGTTTTTTTTTTAACTTTTAATGTATTTTAGAGCTAAAAAAAAAGTCTAGGAATCAAAAGCAAACTTAGATCTGTCATGATTCGACTTTCAAATTTAATCAAAACTGCACTTTGTTTGCAAATCTGTATTGCCGTAAAAATAAAATCACAAATCCAAACCCGAACAATCAACACACACCAACCGCGCATTTTACCTTGGATTAGTAACTTTTCACTTACGAGCATGTTCCGCGTTCAAAAAATGGCTTTCCCAACATGCACCGCGCACTTCACTGCTACATTGTGCTCAGCGCTAGACCCATGTCTAGCATCGCTTTCTATGTTAGGAATGCATCCTGGACCCTCAAATTTTATCATGAGGTTTTGAATCGTACATTTGCTGATCTTTCCTCTTCCTTGCTTGCTTGCTGCAAGTAAGTTACGGTTTTTATTAAGCTCATTTCAGCTGATTTTAATTGTGGTAAGTTATAATTTTAATGGTTGTAATGCATAGACATAAAAGAATAAAATTGATATTTCTTGTATGAAATCACCCTCAAGCTCCGCAGCAATGGTGTATGCAAGTCCTAACTAGGAAGACAGTGGGTAGCTGCCCTGTATTATTTCTTCATTATTGATGTTTGATTATTGTTGTTATGAAGTTTATGAAATTAGTAAGTGTTTAGTATTGTATTTTAATGTTGTTTAAGGAATTATTCACTTCATCCGTAATAGGAAATTGTATGCATCTGAATTAAACTTCGTAGCCACACAAATCAGTTGAGAAGCCCCTCACAAGAGGCAGCTATTCAATATAATTGATTTTTGGTATTGATAAAGAAGCAGGTTTGAACAAGGAAAACCCCCGGAGAATACCGCTACACAATACCGCCTGTACATCGGGGAGGGGGTGTAGTCGCCCCCCCCCCCAAATTCCAAAAAGTGGCAAAAAGTCCCCTTTTTGCTGAATTTAGTGATAAAAAGTCCAAAATTTAGAAGAAATTGACAAGAAAAGTCCACTTTTTGGTGATAAATGGTTCAAAAAAGGAGGACCATTTTTGGGGGTTAGTCTGCACTTTAACCAAAAAAAAAAAATCCACTTTTTTTTAAAAGAGTGCCCTTTTCGAAGTGCCCCAGCCCCCCCAAATAAAAATAATCCTGCGTCCGCCCTGACAATAGCTATTTTAATGAATGTAGCCTACCTTGCCCTTTCCAGTCTTGTTTAATACATTAGGGTAAGGATTAGGGCAGTGCAATGAACTTTTCCAAACTAGCAAGTGGTGGGGCTATTTTGCAATTATCCACATCAATCAATCAGTCAGACCACAATTAGTCATTCTTTCTTTCATTAGTCATTACAACAGATTTTTTCATTACAGAGTATTTCATTACGAGCAATTTCATAACAGAGTATTTCATTTTTCTACAGAGTATTTCATTACAGAGTTTTCATTAAGTATTTATTCATTACAAGTATTCATTTACAGAGTATTTCATTACAGATATTTCATACAGATGTATTTTCATTAGAGTATCCATTCCGATCAGAGTATTTCATTACAGAGTATTTCATTACAGATATTTTATTTCATTACAGAGTAATTTCTTAACAGAGTATTTTCCTTACCGATTATCTCATTCAGATACAGAGTATTTCATTACAGAGTCTTTCATTACAGAGTATCTCATTACAGATACAGAGTATTTCCATTACGAGTATTTCATTACAAGTAGCTCATTACAGAGTGTCTCTGTGTACAATCCTCCCCATATCGAAGCGGAACATCCTCTTGTGGGCTGTTATAGCTGAAAGTAACATGTAATGAGGTCATCTGAACACTTTCTGAGTCAGTTGGATAGTGTCAGGTTGTCAGGCTCCGCTCTTCCAATTTAAGAAAAATATCAAATTTCAAATTTTAAAGGTTGATAACGTTTTTTGGGAATCCACTATGTAGTAAAATAAATTTCAGTTTTGGAATGCGCTCGGTGGAGAGCTTTTTTAATTTGGTATAAATAGGAACTTATTTTGATGATGATTTTAATTTTGACCTTCCATACCTATACAGTAGATGCGGTCTCTCAATAGCAAGGTACATACGGTTGGCGATGATGGCGATGCGCCGATGATATCACGCATCTATGGGTTTCCTGCAGTCATAGGACATCGCATTGGGGATTGATACACATGTCAGCAAATTGTCTCTGTTACTTTTGCAAAATGAAGCTATGAAGGCAACATCTTAGAAAGGCCTACATTGCCTTGGCCTCTATACCTAACAAGGCGTTCGAAGGCAGTGAGACGGCAACGAAACGTCCGGTACCGCGGAAAATGTTTTCTAGTTGATCTCGGCCTCAACAACTATTTTGTCCGCATTAGTTATGACTCGCATTGGCCCTCATGCATATGGGCGTTTTCCAGGTAAATGACGCGATGGTCCTCGTAGCATGTGGACCGTCTTTACGAAAATGACGCGATGTCCTTCGTTGCATTTGGGACCGTCTGTACGGAAAATGACGCGAGTTCATCGTTGCATTTGGGCCGGTATTGACTGGAATGATCGATTTGCTTCACTGCATTTCGGAAGGTTTGCCCGCCGGAAGGCGCAATGCTTTTCATCAGGGGGTGACACTGTGTACAAATGCCCATAGACAAATTTCGATTTCGATGGTGATTGCGCCACCATTTTCGATTAACTTTAGCACTTTGTTAATTATGCATATAAACGTATTCATGACGTAAACCGGAGCAAGACGTAGCATAATAGCGAAACGCACGACTATGATGTAGCGTACGTAGCGCCACTGCACTCACGACTGCGAACTTATAAGCTACAAATTTTCATTCAGATCATTGTGCAGTACGCATCCATATTTATTTATTTATTTATTTACCATGTTTTAATATTATTGCATTCGCACGCGATGTTTCTCGTTGCATCTGGGACGTCTTTCCGGTAACATGCGCGATGTTTTTTCGTTGCATCTGGGACGTTTTCCGGGAAAATGACTCGATGGTTTTCGTTCATTTGGGCCGTCTTCGGGAAAATACTGGCACGGTTTTTCGTTGCATCTGGGCCTTTATTTACTTACCCTACTTATTCCCTGTGCCGGGAAAAACGGCCGAGATGCATGACGCAAACTTTGGCTCTCGTTGCATCTGTGCCGTTAAAAAATAAAAATAGATTGCCTTTCTTTGCATTTGGGCTGGGCCGTCGGCCCGGCAACAATGACCCCGGTCCCGGGTTAGTGTTAATAATGGGAGTATGAGGAATGATGTTAGAAGAACATTTAATATTTTGGTGGTTGCTTCACTGGCAAGCATTACTCTGACATGATAGACCAAAACAGAATGGTTCTCTAATTTCTTTCTATTTCTCTTTTTTTCTGCCCTTACAAACGTGCCTGTTTCACCTATATAGCACTTCTACTGTCGATTATGGTCTCTCGATCGTAGAACCCTTCGGTTATGGTTGGGCGTAACTATCGTTCTCCTGTGGTGTTCCTGCCGAGAGCAGACATAGGACTGGACATCATGTTGGGAGATTGTTGTACACATGTCAGCAATATTGTTACGTTTTGCATTAGAAAAATCTCCACATCAATGAAGCTATAGTCGGGTAATGTTTCATATAGTCCCCAAGCATCTGCAAATGATGTATTACAATTCTGTCATGTGCTGTATTACATTGTGCGCGCGCCAAGACGAAATACATTTTTTTAAAACTAGAACTTGATCATTGGAGGCTTAGGTAGCAACCTTGGAATTTATCTGTGGCGGCGCTATTTTCGCTATTACGTCAATAGGCTACTCGGATGTTTTGGCGGCCATTATTATTTTATATCCGTTCGTAATCATGTACAATTCTATACCCTGTTTTTCATAACTTTCCCGTTCAAACAACAAAATCCTGACAATCCAATAAAACAGTTTAGAATTTATTTTACCTTTTTATATGCCAAATTTGTGCAGTTTTCGATGGTGAGCCCCGGTGAAATTTGGTGAGTCTTTGGGCACTCCAATTGCACTTTTCAGTTGGCAGTCGGCACATTGCGTGAGATGGAAGCAGGGGAAATCCCTGGGATGTTGCCTAATTGTAGCAATGCTAAAAGTGGAATTAAGGAAATACCTGTCTTAGATTGTTGTATGCCTGTTAGCTGGGGGGGGGGGTCTGGAGTTTAAATAGAAGGGGTCCAATTAGCAAAGAGGGTGTTATAATATTATTTTCAAAATTATTTTTCCTTCAATTTTTTTTTTAGTACTCAAGCTTTTTTCAGTTTTTACAGTCTCATTTTCAGAGTACTTAAACAGATTAAATTACTTTTCTGGTTTTTCTGCATTTCTGGTTTTGATGATGATGATGGCGATGGTCATGGTGATGATTGATGATGATTGATGATGATGGCGAGTCAGGGTTCGCGCTAGGTTGCGTTTCTGCGCGATATGCGAATTTGTTTTTATTTGAGCGCAGAAAATTAGCGTTTGAGTAAATCTAAGGGGGTTTCTTGCGCGCAGAAAAATATCGCACCGACCCACAACTTTTTTCAAGTTTGGCAAGTGACAAGTCTGTTCGTGTCATCCTTGTAAAATAATCAATGCATTAGGGTAAATTATACTCACCAAAGTTGTGAGATTGTTCTATTTTATACATGTATACTTACGAATGATCCAACTAGTGCATTTTTTTTGTGCTCAAAAAAGCCATCAGACACCCCTTATGCCACATTAAAAAATTTCAGTGCGCCCATGCCTAGTAGCGGTCCCACGCTAGCATCGGTACGCCCATCACTATCGCCACTGGCATCCATGATCCTTTGCTCATTTTTGTACCTTCCCCAAGGCTCCACTTGCGGGGAAGGGCCTGGATGAGGGTTACTATTGGATCATTCGTAAGTATACATGTATAAAATAGAACAATCTCACAACTTTGGTGAGTATATTCTATTTTATCCATTTTATACATTACGAAATGATCCAACTAGTGCATGACTGCCACACTGGTCACTAGGTGGAGGAAGTGGAGCCGGTAGTCTCAGTTGCTAAGGGGTTTCACGCCATGTGAATTCTATGGAAGCTGAAATAATTTTGCCCCAATGTACATCCATATACATATATCATGATAGCATATAGCACCTCTATGTCGAAGCATATACAATTGTATATATATACCGGCATTCCTCACCTTATGAGCATAATGGTAATGATGCTTAGCATCCTTCCTCTACTCTGGCTGCTTGCTGACAGGATGGTTTTGGTCACAATTTTATAACTGGTAAGGACGTCTTTCATACAAACATTCTGGAATGTTGTATGTGTCCTCCACCCTGCTGCTTCCATAATGCCAGTAATGTTAACTCCTAAGTGAAAAACCCAAGATGTTGCCTAACTTCAAATTTCATAAGAATGCGGGTTGATGGCGATGTTACTGACCAGTGACGAGGCTTTCACTTAAAAGCGTCAGAGATGATCGAGGAAAGTGACCCAGCGTGATAATGTTTGCTTTGCTGCAGGTTTAAGGAAAGTGATGAAAAAGTTGGTCAGAAATTGAAGAATCCATAGATTTACTTAAGAAGGTAGAGAGGAGGTAAAAATCTCTAAGTGCTCCGACTGGACACCGATGTTTATTCTCAGGATCACCAGTAATGCTAGGTCTGGAAGAACTGTAGGCCGAGGTATAAAATCGAGTGACTGTGTTTTGGCTAGTATAAATCAGACACAAATAAGATATCTTATTTGTCTATGTTTGAGAATACACAACAACCGCCGGACTCCGGATCTGGATTGGTTTTGTCGGCAGTTTCAACCTTTTAAGGTCGTACAGTCGCCAACTCCAATGCACGCACTCGGACTCGATGCAAACGCTTCACGGATCGGCTCTTTCTTCGGAAATAGTAAAGTATTTCTGGTTCTCAAACATAAATAGCGCCCTCATTTCATTTAATATTTTTTGCCAGAGGGTGATGTACATGATGATTCGAGCCAGATGG
>JAMKCH010041360.1:0-12946 GCA_023653785.1 Ophioderma brevispina
TCTTCGGGGCCGATTTAGCCCATGAATCGAAAGTTCACTATTTTTTCCTACTATAAGAGTAGTACTCCTGCGCTCTCATTTTATTCATAACATGCTACTCTCATGGAAACCTGATTCCCACAGGAACAAAATGTCACAAAAATAGAGCTAAATAGCCTGGTTTACCGGCCGGAACTAACCACCATTACACCAAACGCGGAGTGATTGTTAATGTGCTCCCTTAATCGCGCTACAACTTCAAAGGGCAAGCACTTAATTCCCCAAAAAAAATTTTGGGACGATCTGTGGCCGTACTGACTGTATCACGGGCTTGCGCTCGTGTTCATTAGAGCTTAGCACCAAGTTTATCCTCTTCGATGATAGCCCCTGCTAAAGGTATCATTCTCCTGGAATATTTGATACAATTTTCTTCAATACCACAGGAGAGCTGTCGTAATTTAGAAAGAGGTTCATGACATGTATGGCTCGATCTAGGGGGTCTTTGTAGATATTCGGTTTCTGGGTACATGGTCAATTGTCGCAATTGGTTTACATAATAATAATACAGATAGGTGACGCAGTCGGGAAAATATCATTTTCCATAAGTACATGACAAATGTCTTTAGTTGTCTCTGCTGAAAGGTGCGCATGCTTTATTATCTCCACTGATGTGTCATTATGTCACCTGAACATTCTGCAGAAAGCAACAAATAAACAAGTGAATACGTTAAAATGATGCAAAATATCGATCAATCGCAAATCACAAAACCCTTACTAGTATTAGTCCGTGATTGACAACGTTCGATTTCATTATATTGAGTGAAATAACATATTGCAGATTTCAAAAAGATCTAGTTTATCGCCGATAACTACGCTAAACATTGACGGTAGAGAAGGTTGCCAATAGTTAATTTGGGATCTGCAGAGACGGTGCAGTAGCCAGGATTAACAGTATAGGTACCACGTATATCTGCCTACTTCACGTATACCCGATCGCTCCTCCTTTCTCCAGCTTCTCCTCCTGGCTTTATACCATGTTTCCTCCACCTCTTTTGTTTTTTGTGTGACTTCTGAGCTAAAGTATTTTTCCGCTGAAGCCAAAGAGTTCGTTTTGTGATCAAAAAGGATTCCAGTTTGTGGTCTAAAATGGACAGTTGCAACAGAATGACTTTGTGGAAATGACAGATCATTATACTAAATAATTTTAAATTTTTTTTACTGTAAAAATAATGTGTCGTCGAGGGACCTATGGAAACTGAAGATGATTCCATGGATTATAATTGACTTTGCATGCATGCTGTCATTTTTGGAGTCTTCGCCGTGAGGGATAATATCATCGTTGACTCAAGCTTCTTTGATTCTGGACAATAATCCCCACTTGATTTGAAACTTTAAGCAATTCTTGAGTATATGATTTTGCCATTGGTTTGACATTCCAAATTCTAGAAAAACCGATTAATAATGTCAAGTGTAGGTTGTTATTTTCTTGAAAGAATTTTAAATTACTCACGACTTATTTACTATACTTGTTGTGCTGACTGCCAATTAGCATATGAATAAGTTATGTTCCATTCAATACATGGGATGAAGTAGTTGCTTACAATGTGTGAAAAAATAATTCAGAAATGAACTAATTCATTACAAGGCGTTTTTTTGACCAATCGTCTGTAATCTCTTGCATAGTTACTTCAAACCTAAGAATTATATTAAATAGACCACACAAAAACCACGCTTTCGGTATCGTTTACTTCTTTTTTTTGGCATGATCGATGAAATCTATAGGGCATTTTGGGTTCTAATTTAACTTACAACGCGCTTCGGCAAATTCTGGCAGTTCCACAATCTGACCAAACAAAATATCAAAACAACTTGACTCCTGAGATAACACAATGCAATGGAACTCCTACTTTTCGAAACGTGCCATCAGTCTCCCATGTTTTTCTTTCAAGGAACTTGTCCGATGTAGGCTTTGTATGTTTGTCCTATTCAAAACATCCTCCTTATCAACATCTTTTTTGACTTCAACATATATACTTTTTTCCTATACTATTATAGTCTGTTGTATACTTTTCAATTACCAAAAGCAAGTATCAAAGTTGGATGTCTCCGTGCAACAGTCTAAGTGCTTCATTCAAAATTGAAACCTAATCATAACGTTTAGACTGTTAGCCACACATCTTAAGTATTATTTTTTAGATCAATCAACTTGCAATTTTAAATTGGGTCTATCAACTATTCATCGAAACGAGGTCTTGAAAACTAAATACTTACTCCAATACCAACCTCCTCCCCGGCAGCCCCCACCACAAATAAGAGTTTCCTTGTGTGTTAACTGTTAGTTATTAGTTAACAACTTTCATAATTGTACTGTACTTTTTCATAAAAAATTGTTTTTGTAAACAATGGGCCCGCGCTTTCGCGATAGGGGAGCGACACCCCTCTTGCACCCCCCCAGCCTCGCTTACCGGCGCCTTGGCACTCGCGGATACCTCACCTAATCCTGATTATTTTGACAGCTATTTTATACGATTGACCTTTGATTTAAGCTATTTATAATCATGTGTCACGTATTGTCCCAACTCTCTTTAATTTTAAGACGTGTTAAACCTGTTAAAAACTTGACATCTGAATAGCAATGACAACCTCCGATTAATGAAAGAAACATAACCAACCAACTATATTTTTGCCTTATCTACCTATTAGCATTATAAATGAATCAGTTGCAAACTTAAAATTGTTTCTTCTATATTACATTTGCATGAAAAAATGTGTGGTGAAAGCGAACATTGCAGGGGTTGTCCGAGCTTGTGCCTGGTCGACTCATCAAGCGCCGCTGATATATAAATCTCCAAATTCTAGAACGATCATAAAGGTCAATATGTAGGTTTGTTATTTTCTTGAAATAATTTTTTAAATAATCCGACTTACTTGACTTCATTGTTTGTGCTTATCTTCCCAATTAGCATATGAATACCGTTAATGTTCATTCAATACATGGGATGAAGTTAGTGGTTAATGTGTGAAAAAATAATTCAGGAAATGAACTAATTTCATTACCAAGGCTTGACCAATCGATCTGTTATCTGCATAGTTACTCAAACAACTAAGCAATTATATTAAAATAGACCACACAAAAACCCACGCTTTCGGTAATCGTTAATTCTTTATTTTGGCATGATCGAGAATTAGTAGGGGCATTTTGGGTGTCTTACTTTACGCGGCTTCGGCAAAATTCTGGCAGTTTCCCCAAATTCTGGACCAGAAAACAAAAATATCAAACACAAATTGGACTAATGAGAATAACACAATGCAACTGGAACTCATACTTTCAGACTTGCCATTCAGTCTCCCATGTTTTTCTTTCAAGGAAAGTCTGATTGTAGCTTTGTATGTTGTCCTATTTAAAAAACATTCCTCTTGATCAACATTATTTTTGACTGCAAATACTATACTTTTGTCCTATTACTAGTATTGTCTTTGTCTTACTTTTAATACCAAAAGCAAAAGTATCAAACATTTGGGATGTCTCCGTTGAAACATTTCGAAGTGCTTATTCAAAATTTACCTAAGCAGTTAACAGGTTTAGACTGTTAGCCACATCTTTACGGATTATTTATTAATCAACTTGCAATTTTAAATTGGGTCTATCAACTATTCATCGGAAAAAGTCTTGAAAAACTAAAATACTCCACTACACCTCCTCCCGGCCAGCCCACCACAAATAAGAGTTTGCCTGTTAATGTTAGTTATTAAGTGAACAACTTTAATATTGTTACTGTAATACTTTGCAACAAAGGGTTTGGAAACAAGGGGCCCGCGCTTCGCGGGAAGAGGGAGCGACACCCTATTGCCACCAAACCCAGCGTCGCTTACACGGAGCCTTGCAGCTCGCGGTACATCACCTAATCTGATTTATTTTGACAGCTATTTTAAAAATATCAAAAAACTAAAAAATTAAAAAAAAAAAAAAAAGTATTGTCAATATTTTAATTTGAAGACAGGGTTAAACATTTAAAAAACTTGACATATTGAACTATCAATGACACTTACGATTAATTGAAAGAAACATAACCAAAAACCTATATTTTGCCTTATCTACCTATTCAGCATGATACAAGTAGAAATGCATGCGCAAAATTAAAATTGTTTCTATATTAAATTTGCATGAAAAGTGTGTTGAAAGCGAACATTGAAGGGGTGTCGCGTTCGTGCTGTCGCACTCACTCAAGCGCCGAACCTTGATATATAAACTCTCCCATGAATCACTTAACATATGATTAATTTAGCAAAAACTTAACTTCATCAACTAGCTCTTACTTGTTAAGGCGTTGATCAAACTACAAGCGCTATAAAGTTGAACACCACTTCAATTTCAAGTGTTTCTGTCAAATTTGCAAGGAAAAAGTGTTTGGGTCTGTCTTTGGAAAAAGCGGACACTATACAAGAGTTTCGCGCTTCGCGCGGAGGGGACACCGCACCCTCCCTAAGCCGCTTCCTATATAAGGCGGTTATGACAACTTTACATAAATAATGATAAATATGAAAAAACATATTATACTTTAAAGACCGTTCACATACCATTGCAAGTCAACCACCGTACACAATTTGAATGGGAATTGTTGTGGAAACCAAAGCCCTCCCGCGACCCACTAGCCACTTCTCGGGACCCTTTATATTGCGACAGGTCGCCCCCCCCCCCCCCATGAAAAGAGCTAGCTGCAAGTCTATGTAATTTATCTTGTTCACTTTGAAACAGTATATTTGATCTACTACGATTGCTTTGTATACTTGCAGACATCGGTTTACTACATGACTTGCAGCTCCAGCTCATCATAAGTGATTTGCATACGTTTCTTTTGACGGACACAAAGGTTGATGGTGCCAGTCCTTCTTCCCGGTTGTCAATCGTTAAAGTTAGCAACCGAGAGACGGTCACGATCTACTGCAACAGCGATTGTTGATTCTGAAGACAAAGTTTTTTTTACATTATAATAACACACTTTTTCTTGTATACAGGGTGTGGAAAACTATTTAAAGCAAAGTGATGGAATACAATTGATGGGTAGAGTCCAACAATAATTAATATGCAGATTCACGGAAAATTGAGACTTACAACGATCCCATAAAAGGTTACTACACGTATAGGCGCAGTATCTTACGAAGGGGACCCTTAACAAACCCCCCCCCTACGGCCTCTATCAAACCAACTTTTATCTATTATACATTTTAGATGTTAACAAAACGATTGGATTGGAAAAATCAAGATGGCGTCCAAAATGGCTGCCCAAAACTCGGTAAAATATAGAAAATGGTGTGTAACAGCCAAAAGATTAGCTGGTCAAGACTGTCACCATACCAGCGAACGTTGAAATTCATAGCCTTAAAATTTGATCCTAATCAAACGTGGCTGGGAATCCCACCAACCAACGATGCCAATGTAGAGCGCGGTTTATTATTATTTGGTAACGTATTGAAAAGACGAGTGGCGCTGCACGGTGCAGACAAATTGCCCAATTGATGTTCGCCTTGATGCGACTGGGACGGCTCGTGTTGAGGGCCGCACACTGATCTCTACACACAACACACGACTAAATCGCTACACGTTTTGTGATGGTGGGTAGTTCAGAGTAAAAACGTAAGCAAAATGGATGGCGGCATGGTCGAAGATATCGTTGAGTGTTCAATGTTAATATGAAAATGAAGATGTAGAATGATATCGGAAAATCAGAAAATAAAGAAATTTGAATCTGGCAGAAAAACAGCCTTCGGACAGTACCCCGTGCTCGGATGCCGCAATGAGTTTTACGCGTCATGTTGAAAAGTGGTGGCGCTGTTCACGTGTCCCGTTATCGCAAAATCCTAGGGGGGGGGGGCTGCGTGACTCTCATTATGGTCCCAGACTTAGTCACATGCACAAACAACGTGACATTGGCAAGCACCATGGTATTTTGCAGACTGTGTGTCGTGGAACGCATAACAATGTCAATGTATTGTTGCCAGTTAAAGGTTATCTACTATCGAAAAGAAAGCCATCTGCAGTTGCTTTCCCCATTTGACATAAATTGAAAGAGAACAAGAGTCGCCTGCTATTGTGTTATCAATAGTACCACGTGTAAGAAAACCCCCCTGTACAATGAACAACACTTTGACAATATGTATAAACTGGTTTATAAAGGCTTGAACTTACCACAATACACCGTTCTACAAACTATATAACTTTATAAGCTGGTATGCCACTATGATGCAATGGCATTCTAATCTACCAAGGGCTGAGTTCACTAGCCTTGGATGTGCACATTTTACGACATCTGACTATGGGTGTTCTGGGTATCAAAAATCATACCAAAATACAGGGGTGTATTTGCTCAATATACTGGTGATTGGAAGTAATTGAATGCGCCATGGGACTTGGAGATTTTATTAGCTCCATAGTCCATAAAATTTCCTTTTGGACTTAGTGAGCATTTCCAACACAAAAAGAAGGACTTTATGTCAAGCTTCTCTCAAATTTAGGCCTTTTGTATCAAACAATTAGCAAAAAGTGGGCCGTTGACCATTTTGAGGATAATCATCACATTTTTGTTTTTTGTCACAAAAACCAACAAACATCATATGATTTAGTGTACAAACCTTTAAGGTCCTCAGTGGCGGCACGCGGGGGGAGGGGCAGGTGGGAATTTGCGCCCCTAATATTTTTTCTTACACCAGTCCCCCCCCCCCGGCAGAAGCAAAAATGACGGATTTTGGCAAAAAACAGCGATCTCCAAAATTTGGGCAACTCTATCAGAGATTTTGGCCACCATTTGGACGTTTTCGGCCAAAATGAGGTTTCCCCAAAAAATTAACTGCACTCCCCCGGTTTCCCAGAAAATGAAGTCTGGTGCCCCACTAACGCTCATGGGGGCTCCCCTTGCCGTCATCCGAATAAATTTAATGTGGTGGAGGTTATTATTTGGCAAGTTGCTACACTTGAGACTAGGGGCAAAGAAAATTGATTGGACATGTGGGGGCCTGGGCTTGGAAGGGTATGTAGGTCAACGGTTAATTTAGATTCTACAGGAGTCAAAAATACGAAAAATGCTTTCAATTTAGTGGAAATGGTCTCATATTAGGGAATTTAATCACAAGTAAAATAAGGTATTATTTGGACAATGTACAATGATAGTTACCCAAGTACACCCAAAATTAACCCAGCCCTATAGGGGTATAGGGGTAGTACTAACGAGGTGCGTAACTTGTAATTTCACATTGCAGATGGTCAAAACAATTCCTATATTTCATTGTAATAACCTACAACAAATGAGGACCATTTCCACTGAATTGTAGCGTTTTAGTTATTCTGACCCTGTAGAAGCTAAAATTTACCTTTGACATACAAGAACGAGTTTCAGCTGTAACTCCATAAGGGTAATTCAGAGATAGCAAAAATATACATTTTTTAATCCTTATGATATACGAACTTTTGGTAAGCAATTCAACAACATTGGAACCACTTTTGAATTTGCCCCCTGTATAATCTTTTGCGAGCCCCCTAGCTCGTGTAAGCTACCCATAAGAATGGCCATCATACTTTTTGTTTTGTCATAGTATGGAGGTAGCCCTGGTTATAAATGACTCTTTGCCCCCCCCCCCCCAGGTGGTACCGACCAACATGCATGGCTCACCCACTACTGGTAATGCTGTCACAACACAAAAACCCTCACATTACACGTTTACAATCGCGTTACAATGAGTCAACGTGGAAACGGGGTAAGTTGAAAAAGGCAGCGCCAATTTTGCTGACACCACGTGCTTACACATTAAAAATGATACAAAAAAATTTAAATGCCATTTAAACCTAGGGGTGTCCACCTGAAAACAAAACTGTCATCTCTAAGAAATATTTCTACATCAAATGGGGACATTAATCTTTCGTGGACACACTCTAGTAATTTTTGTAAAATAGGTTAAAGTTGCGCAAATTTGCATTTTTGCATTGCGATGATCAAACTCGTGAGAGGATTAGGGTAGTCTGGCAAGTCAAAAATAAAGACGCATTTTGATGAAGTCTCAGACTAGGAGTCACGCAGGCGCGGTACTCAAAATCTATCCGTATCGGTATCAAAGGACAAGATTTTTACAAATTTCTACTTTTTTGATAGATTTTTTCCGATTGGGCAATGGAGAGTTCCATGCCTAGAGAAAAAAAGTCTGTTTGCTGACTTATTTGCTCAAGGGACCAGCTCTTGAAAAAACAGGCTCAACCAAAATTAAAACATTTTTTTTCAGGCAAGACGCTCAATTACCCATCATTATGATGAAATAAAATCACAGATATCAATTTAAAAAAAAAGTGGAAACAGTCACTTCTTTGGGTTAAAGTTTTTATTGGGTCACCTGTAATTTGGAAATTTTGATGAAAGGTCAACTGGTCTAAAATACATTTATATAGCGATTGTTCGCCTGCTGATCAAACTATGCTACAAATTTTTCATTATTCAGGAGTACATGAGCTGACTTTACACAATTTCCAACGACTTCAAAAATGGAATCCCTTTAAGAAATCAGGTAAAAGAAAAAAATGGTACTACAAATGGACATATGTAAAGCTATTGACCTCCACTTATCAAATATCCTAGCAAACATTCAGTATTCCAGGAAACATTTGAGCTGATTCATACAAATGCCAGCAATCCAGAATTGAATTCAGCCTAGGAATAATCATAATAAATAGACTTTTTAGTGATTGCCACTGCTTATCAAACTGTGCCAGCAAACTTAATTATCACTTAATGAGCAGATTCATACTACTGCCAGTACATCCGCATGGAATCCAGCTGGAGCATCATATGAAATCAATAAATAGCACACCCCCCCCCCCCCCCCCCCCCCCCCCCCCCCCCCCCCCCCTAAAGGACATGTGATTATAGCAAATTGTACATCGCTCATCAAAATATAGCAAACTTCAGTATTCCAGGAACGCTTGAGCGATTCATAAAAACTGCCAGTACTTCGTATGGAATTATTTATATAGCGTTGGCAACCGCTTATAAAAACTCTGTTGTTGAAATCAATAAATAGCACACAAAATGGACATCAGTGTATATAGCAATTGTCATCGCGCATCAAAATATAGCAAAACTTCTCAGTATTCCAGGAAAGCTTGAGCGGATTCATAAAAACTGCAGTACTTCGGTTATGGGAATTTTATTTAGATAGAGATTGGCAAAAGCTTATAAAACTATGTTATTATTTCTGAAAACTTTCCTGCTAGGAATATCGGAATGAAGAAAGCAATAAATGGTACTAAAAATGGACATTTAATATCCTTAAATCCCCTAAATGCTATTTTTGCCCACTGTATGTCGGGAACGCATACAAATGTAATGTTGTTGCCAGGGGGACAGTTCGCTATTCCGACCTTGTCATTGCTCCGAAAGGTTTTTTCTCCGACGGTCATTACTCCGAAACCACTGTTCTAATGGAAGCTCTAATTCAGAACGGTTTTTGTTCCGAAGGGTCATTAGTACGAAGTTCATTACTCCGAAAGGTCGGTTCTCCGAAAATAAAGATCATTATCCGAAAGGCTTTTATCTCGATCGATTCAATTCTCCGAAGGGTCATTGTTCCGAAGATTTTTATTCCGAAGGGTCTTTATTCCGAAAATTAAATAAGGGTTTAATCCGAAAGTTATTTGAGCCGAAAGGTTTTACTCCGAAAGGTCATTATGCGAAGGTCCGTGTCTCCGAATTTTGGGAATTATCGACCTTCGGAAGAAAAACCTTTCGGTAGTAAAAAAAGTAAAAACCTATTTGTTTATTTTATAGGATATTTACTCCGAAGGTCATTACTCCGAAAGGTCGTTTCTCCGAATTTTCGGAATATCGACCTTTCGGACTTAAAAAACTTTCAGGAGTAGTAAGAGTTTTAAAAACATTTTTTTTTTTATAATAGTTTTTTTCTCATTTACCCTGTAAAATCCTACGGCTAAATGGTGTTGTTTGGTTTTGGATGTTACGCGCGAAGTTGCGCCTATTTGTCTCGACCATATTTAATTTAAACATATTAAAATACGTTTTTTAGTCTCACATAACAACGGCTGAAATATCGGGCGCAAACTCAAAACAGGAGGGTTTTGGGTGAAGGCCATTCTATCATAGACTTAACAATAGTTTTATACACTTAAATCGGGTTATCCCCTTAACTTTAAAAATGATGTCTAAAATTCTGAAAACCGTAAATGACCTATCGACAGTTTAAAAAATGAAATCATTAATTAGGTTTTTATCGAAAGGTTTTTACTCCGAAAAGGTTTTCTTTTATTCCGAAAGGTCGAAATTCCGAAAATTCGGAGACAGAAAGAAACGACCTTTCGAGTAATGACCTTTCGGAGTAATAATCATATGAAATAGAAAAAATAGTTTTTTTACTCCGAAAGGTTTTTATTCCGAAAGGTCGATATTCAGAAAATGAGGAGAAGAGAAGAGAGAAGAGGAAAGAAGAACGAACTTTCGGAGTAATGACCTTTTTAGATTTCGGAATAATGACGTTCGGACGAATTGCCGTTCGGATTAATTCACCCATCGGAGAAATAGACCTTCGAAGAAAAAAACCAGTCAGGAAGTAAATGTAAATACTTTCGGATTAAGACCTGTGCGGAGTAATAACCTTTCGGAACAAAAACCGTTCGGACAATGACACGTCGGAACATCGATCTGCACCGGTTGCCAGTCCTGGGTTAAAGTTTCTTTATAACTATATTGACCCGAATCCGTGCTTACATAAACATGTCAATACTTTACTTACAAAGGTTATATACCTTTGAAAAGAAATGCCACTGGCTTTGAAGAGGACAAAAGAGTTGCTGCTATTATGGAACTAGTGGGAGGCCGCTTAGCGCGGGCTCCCGCTAGCTGAGGTATAAACGGGGAGTGTCACTGAAACAGGACCGTGTGGCAGGAGAATAGTCCTCCGGGCTCACGTCCGGGAACAAATGGTGAACAATTGGGCAATCGATTCGTTGACTCTTGACGACAAATTAGTTTCACGCTTGCCGGCGCATCCGAATAAAAGGAAGTGGGGATGGAGTTATTATTTTGACAAGTTGGCACACTATAATTCAAGAGGGACAAGAAAATTGATTGAATGAGTGGCATGAGCACCACATTGTGGTAATAAACTAACCATGGGGGGGGGGGGGGGGGGGGGGCCACTTCCATCTTGAGGTGACGGGTATGTTAAGGCTGTTAACTATTTGCACGCTGATCAATTCTGTATAAGTTATAACACATACGTCAGTTAGTGGCATTTGATGATGCTTCCAAATATCGTTAGGTCATTTGGGGATGCCATCTAAAACGAACACAACAAGGGCTATGTCTTCTTTTGCATCATTTATTAAATGCATTTTTTTTTTTTTTTTTAAAAAATTGGAAATGTTTTAACAAGAAAAGGAAAAACAATCCACAAAATTCATCTGTGAACGAGTATACTCGCCTTGCCGCACGCAAAGGTTAAGACCCCAATTTTCAGAACCGCGGTACCCAAGACCCCCATGGTATTTGGAAAATTGTACCCAAAGACCCCATGTATTTTGAAAATGTCACCAAAAGACCCACATGCATGTTTTGAAAATGTCACCCAAAGGACCAAATTTTTGGAAAGTTTACCCTGTCACCTAACGGACCCATTTGTGGGAGAAATTTAGAACATTGAACCCAAAGACCTCTATTGTTTGAGTCCTCTGTCACCGAAGTGCCCCCGTTTTTGGAAGCGCCAGCACTTACACCCATATCCATTTCATTATGTGATCCCGTCCGGGTATACGCTTACGTCGCGTTAAATATTCCCTAGGATGGTGTTACATCACAATACTGAACGATACACCAGCCACAGTGCAGTGTACACGTTACAATTGTGTAACAATGATTCAACTTGGCAACAGGGTAAGTTGAAATAGGCAGCGCCAATTTTGCTTACACAACGTGCTTACATTACAATGATGCAAGCAAAATTTAAATGCCATTAAAACCTAGGCGGTGTCCACCTGAAAACAAACTGTCATCTCTAAAGAACCTATTTCTACATCAAATGGTGAAATAATCTTTCGTGGAAAACCATCACAATTTTGTAAAATATGGCTAAAGTTCCCAGCCAAATTCGCATTTTGGCATTGCGAGGATCAAACTCGTGAGGGATTATGGGTAGTCTGGCAAGTCGAAATTAATCAACGACAGCATTTTGATTAGTCTCAGCTAGGAGTCACGCAGGCGGCGTTAGGGCTCACAGTCCGAGAACAAATGGTGAACAATAGGGCAATCGATTCAGTTAAGTTGACTCTTCACGCAACATTAGTTTAACGCTTTATCGTGGTCGTCTATGAAGCAGACTATGATACCTGCCGGATTTGGTTACTTCACCCGACAGTCCAAGTAGTATAGTTTGATATGTCAGATATTTAGATCCTTTTTGTTTTGTGGGATTTTTCGTGCCAAAATTTGAGTTTATTGCACACTTGTCAATTTTGGGGGTGTGATTTCACAAAAAAGTTAGTGCCATTTTTTTTCAACCACGCCTTCAGTCGCATTTTGAATTCAAAATGGCCGCATTTTTCATTATATTTTGTCCTATTTTCGGCTATGACCAACTTAGAGGAGTAAAAATGGTGGCAATACCCATGTTGGAACAAGGGATTCCATTGAAAAGCACTGTCTTACTTGTAACTGATTTGGTTGGCCGCCATCTTGAATTTCGCAAAATGGCCACCATTTCAACTATGTTATGTCCTGTATCTCGCCTTATGAGCAACTTAGAATAGTCAAAAATGGTGGCAAATACCCTTGTTTGTTATTATCAGAGATTCCATTAAAAGCATTGCCTGCTTGTCACAATTTGGGTGGCCGCCATCTTGAATTTCAAAATGGTCGCCTTTTTCAATTACATGATGACATTTGTCCAATATCTTGGCTTGAGTAACGTATGGGGAAAA
>JAMKCH010041361.1:0-12585 GCA_023653785.1 Ophioderma brevispina
CCCAGCTTGGCATCGATATGAACTATTCTGTTATGTCCGTATCTCTTGAAAAACTTATATATGAAATGCTCTTTCCGACTTTTCAAGAAAAACCTATTACGAATTTTAACTCGAGTATTTTTACCAACCTGACACTGATTCGTCCGCGGATTTTTTCGAACATCCTCGTCCTCTCCTCCAATGTTGCCCCCGCCATCCACACATCAGCCCCAGTACCTCTCATCACCCACCAGCACCATCCCCTACGCCCACCGCCCCCCACCACCCGCCTCACCCCCCACCACGCCGCACACATCACCACACCATCATACATACACCCCCCGGGCGCCACCCCAGCCCCCAACCACACCCGCCGCCTCACCCCTCCCACTCCCACCCACCCCCACCACAAACCATTTTAGTGCGCTGTTCCAAAAGCGCTCAGAGCGCTTCCTGGTTGAAAAGTCTTAAAACAGATAAACCTACATTATAACAAAGTAAAGGTGAAAGTGCAGATAACTTATAACAAATTAAACACATTAATGAACAGAATAATTAAAGGTTACTGAGGACATACTAGTAAGTAATTTTCAGTGCTTTTTCAATCATCATCATCATCCATCATTCATCATCATCAATCATCAATCATCATCATCATCTCATCATCCTCAAAAGGGGTAATAATTATCACTCACACACATCATCGTATTCTTTCGTGTACATTTCTCCACTTACCAGTATAAAATCCTCTGGGCCATGTTCATAGTGTCAATGTCATGGCTCATATGTTTTGCAGTCATTATAAGAGACTTCCAGATGGGGCCGGCTACGGCTACCGTTTAAAACCGCTGTCGCATTAATCCACATCATATCGTAGTCAGGGTGGAAGGTCGGATTTATTTGGCCTCCCTCGTAAATTAGCACTCTATATAATGCCCAGTAAACATGTATATAGATCTATTGTGTTCAAGCTCATCTAAGGTCTTTTTCTGTCATAACTGTGCAAAAGGTTTTACTTTAACTACTCTTAACATACTGCAAAATGGCCACACCCTAAAACTAATCTTATACGGTAACGTTCAAAACGAAAAATGCGTACAAATATGACAAATCAAGTCTTGGAAAGGAAAATTTGAGCAATCATTGGGTGCGATATGGGCAGTCTCCTGTCATCGGACGTCGGATATACGTGGTGTTGCAAATGATCGCCGTAGGTCTCTCGGTGTGCGTTTGTATAACTGTTTTGGTGCTGGACTGTGAAGAAATTGGCAACGTGGTAGGGCACCATAAATACATGAAATGCTCTACATTTGAATAATCCCGTTTTCATCAGTCTAGGGATTTTTGAAATGTCTCGAAAATTGGATTTTAATCATTTTTCTTGCAAATTTCTTCTACGAACTAAAAGTTCGCAGAAAAAAATTGCTTTAAATGATGTCCTTCTTGCCGTATGGTAAATTGAATTAATATTCAGCCGGTTTGGAGGATCAATCAGGCATATTAATGCCGATTTAGGGAATTTTTTTCCATAGATCCCCACAGGAGTCTAGCAACCTCCAAATCCCCCTCTAGTATCTAACATCGGGCGTCCTTTTTCCCCCTGATCGTATCATCAGAGAGTCCAAAAACATCGCCTGAATACTTTAGAAATTATCCGTCAAATTTCTTGAAATCATATTGTTTCTCGATATTTTTTTAAGGAGTTTGACAAGACCCAAAAGTTTACTTACTGGCTGGGATGCGGCGCTGTTTAATTTAAGAGAATATTCAGCGGGAGGCCGTAGGAACACATGTTGCTTCGCTCAATTCAAGCGAACAGTTCTCAACAAAGTTTAGATGGAAAACCCTCTCATTTTCTTTCTACATCGGTGCATAGTAGAGAGAGCTTTGCCCGGGGACTTTGCTTATGCTACTGTGAACCACTGATTGGTCCCCTTTTACTTTTATAGTGCTTTGTTGCCTCTACTAGTCCGCTTGTAGCTATTGTGTTACTGCTACCCATATTCACTCATCAAAATTGAGATTGGTATTAGAAGAAAGTTTTTTTTTAAAATAACTAGAAATTCAAACAAGATGCATGCCCTGGAAATGTTTCCTTTGGATGTTATAAACAAAAATGGTTCTTCCAAATGTGTCGGCACATTTTCACACACCTTCCCTATGGACCAATGTAGTCAAAACCAATACAGAAGATTTGATCAAAATTTGGAAGATCATAATGAAATCAAATTCTTCAATGTAAGGTAGAAACATGAAATATCGGAAGATATTTGTCCAACCCACCTTTATAATAATCATATATAATAATAACAACCAAATTGTTATTCTCTAACATTATAGTGAAGTTTTAAATTTATTGGTTAATGAGCCTTATAGTTATGTAAATTAATTAATTCAATATCCTTCCTTTGTTATGCTATGTTATTATCCTTCATTTGCATAAATTAAATTCATATTTTTTTGCTATCCCAAAATGGGATAAACCGCAATACAAGGGGAGGCGTTAAGGGGAAAGTATATTTCGCCCGAACGACGTCATGAGTGAATATAAAAGCCATTTCCCTCTAAGACAACAGATAGCAATAGATAATCATAATAATAATAATAACAACAAATATTTTCAATGTAAAAACAATGTGATAAACATAAACAAAGCAATAATAGCACACTTTTTTGAAGAGCGCCCCATTTTTAAAAAAGAATTGAGATTTTTACATCGTTTGAATTGGTAATTGGCTAGTAAATATGCCTGTGAATGGTTAGGCTGGAAAATCTATATGTGTCGCCAACGAAAGAATTTTGGAATTAATATGATAATCGGAATCTCCGATAATAATTCAACGCTGCTGGACACGTCCGTCCAATATGCAATAGCCGTCAATAGAGCACATGAACGTATCTACTCTCATCCATTATTTGTTTTATTGGTTCATCACATCAGTCAAGTTATGGTCATTTTTCTTGAGGTGGCACTATGTCCTCATGAACGGCATAAACATTAGCTTTCCCAGCTCTGCCGTTTTAAGTACAATCTAGGAACCCAATTCTAATACAAATCGCTTAGTTATGATAAATAACTCATTTTGATCAATTCTCGTTCGCAAGGTGTGTTTTTTCTATACACTTACCAACAACTGTCAAAAATATCAATTTTGAATTGGGTGGGGGCACTCTTCAAATGTGCTGTTATTGCTTTAAGCTCTTGATTTTCTTGAATGATAAAAATCATTTGCATGACTAATTTTAATTTGCTAAATGTGACTCTTTTTTGACCAATTAAATCTTTCATCAGCGTGATATCAAACACATAGAAAACTTACAGTTCACAGTTCATAAGACATTTTTCAAAGATAATTCCACCAAGTTTATTGTGAAAGATTGTTTGAAGTCTTATGTAAAGGCAATTTTGTTTTCACAGGAGTACTTTTGGTTGATTAATGTGTTCTTTTCTGTATTTAGGGAAAACGTAGCCAAAAGTAAGTCACTTGCTTAGGAGGTACACACAAACACAAGAAAATCGTTTCACATATGCTGATCTTTTACCCAAGCCCAAAAAAGTATGTCCCTCGCCTACCTTAGAGGATTACAGAAATCTTAAAAGAGCACTTGCAGATGAAAACCAAAAACGAAAAGACGTTTGCTCCTACAGCTGTAAACGAAAATGTCTCTGCTAATCAAAGAACTGGGGGTTCAATTTAAAAAGAAATCAGTTGTAAAATAAAAAATATTGTGAGGCTTAACAAACGAACAAACAAATACATAATAAAAAAAATAAATATTGTGTAGCCTTAACCCTTATCTCACAACGGATTTCCGTAACAGCACACTTAACCGGGGTTGGGGGTGGGTGGGGGGGGGGTGCACCTTCTATGGACACAATGAGGTGCAAATTCGGCATAAATGTTTTAGGCTAGAGGGTCTCCATATATTAACAGCGTTGGCGGTCTTGTAGTCACTGAATTGGCTATACTCTGCATAAAAATACATATCTTTAAAAACATAAATTTTTATCTTTTTATTTGTGATGTCATAATAACACCACAATCGCGGACATTTTTCTTTTCCTTTTCCTCTCTCCGGTATGCTAGAAAAAGTCGGTCGGGTTTCAATTTATGCCAAAAATTGTACAAATAAGGGATTTTAGCAGCCTAAATTAAATTTGAATTTTATTTTTTCTAAATGACTGAAAACGTCTATTCTTTCTGCCACCACCTTGGCAATTTCATGTATAAAGGTAAGTTGTTTTTTTTAAAACGAAATCAACTCGGATGTTGCACTTTCGGAGATGTTTTTTAAACAAGATACATAATAATTGTTTAAAATTTAATCTTGTTTTCTTTCTTCATAACAGATCGTTTAAAACTAAAACTAGAGCTGTTCAGTTTCTCCAGACAGATCATAAAAACAGCTTGTTGGTTTATTGGATCTGGTTTCATTTAATGTATCAGAAACATAGATTGTCACTACGTGCATTAGAGGAAACCCCTCAATTTGGTCCATTATGCCATCATTCATGGTGTCCGTCACACCCCATCTGGCCTTTCTTATTTATGAGCCAACGTCTTTCTGAGGGGCGCTATGAAAGAGACTTTCTTGTGCAGACGGATAACAGGCCAAGTCCATTCATGCAACTCAACCAGATGAATCAAAGAGCAAAACGGTGTGCAAACCACAAACGATTTGGGTGTTTTAGTGTGGGTCGGCCCGGTCGTTGAGTGTTCCTCATTCGCTCGAATATTTTACAACCCTCGTACTTGCCCGTTATCATAGAAAAATATTGAAAATAACCCTTATAGTGTTTTTCGTGAAGATTTCACTAAAGCCAAATTGACGTCTACATTTGGGATGTCTTTGACTCCACCACTGCCTTTTGGGTGCGTCGCGGGTTTGGCTACAGCAAAATGTTCATTTTCCACACCTCGCCTCTCAATTGAAACAATTATTGACGAAACAATGTACGATTTGGTTTACGATATAGTCCAGCAAATTGTATGAATTAGGCATTTAACTAAAGTGTCAAAAGTCTAAATATTTAGGCTAGGCCGACGAATGCCCGGCCAAACTCGCATTCAATATGGCAACTCACCCAAAATATCAAAAGAATCTACAGCAATACGGAGTGCAAACCACAAAAATTTAAGGTGCTTTGATGTGGGTCAAGAAATTTTTTCGTCAAGATTTCTCTTTGACGGGCGCGACGTGCTAAAATGTGATTTCTTGTCCGACATCCACTGGCTAAATGTACCACATTTTCCACCAAACGCCTCTGTTGTGGACAATATGGATGTCCGACCTTTACGATTTGGTTTATGAATGAGCAGATTAACATCCTATGTCACTTCTTTTGTTGCCGCCTGCGAATCCATTCCTCCTGCGATCGTTATGGCCCATAGTATTAAAACATGTATACAATTGCCCAGTGTGTAACAGTCAGCCGACCTATTTTTTCAAGACTAACCAGGCCCTACATATGTTTACAAACATTGCTGTTAACTGGTCTGATATCTAGCACAATTGTTTAAGAATTAATATTAAAAAAAAAAAAGTGTCAAATTTGACACAATGATAGCCTTTATATTATGTACGCTAACATTTAGGCTAGGGAACCAAAATACAGCACCCTATTGCCTCACATAGCTCTATTGGTTTTAACAAGGTATACATGATATTATTAAGTTATACACAAGTGCATCTTTGACTGAATACCCAAATATTGTAGTGCTTCCCGTGATCTGAAACTTCCTGGCCATACATGACCCTCTATGAACCATGCCCCTGCATTTTATTACTGATTCTGATTATCGTGTCCAAACCCATTGGTTCTCAAATATGATCTAGCCATGATGGGTACACCACTAGAACTGCTCACTGATTCCGCAAAGTCCTCGTCTGTGCATTGTTGCTCCAACGTGTCTTATATAGCCTCCATTTTTGTGATCGAAAATATTATTTTAAATTTTTATTTTTCTCAAGTTTTATTTGAGAAGAGATTTCCATGGGAAAATACTTTGTTTAGTATAAGAGAGAAAGGTAATTCCCCTTAGGGTTGTCTGTGCAAAATGCAACCTGTTATTTACATCAAGCAAGAGGTTGAGTGGAATTCCCCAAGATGATAATTTAAAATTATAAACTGAGTCAACTTGTTTATGCATTGAGATCAAAACAGATTGCAAGATTCGGGGATTCCCCATGAAGTTAATTAATGAGTTGATCAATGTTAGATGATGTAATTTATGTGAAATCTGATTTTCCAGTGCCGGTCTGTTTATGCATGATAATGTTGTATACCTATTTTTAGGTTTTCGTAAATACTCGTAGGAATAATTGTATATATATAAGGAGAACTTGGCCAGAAATTCGTCAGCATAGTAACCAGGAAGCTATACAGTATAGTTATAGCTAGTTTTAATCTCTACAATAGTGGTAGATTGGAGCTTTTTTAAACATATTCCAGATTATAAGATATTGGATGCCACCGAAGCTTGATAGCTTAACTGTTTGCTGTCGTCTTTAAGGCCAAGAGCTTCAGTTTTTGGATCAAAATTGGATTCCAGTTTGTGGTCATATATGAGGATATTAGCGACAGACTGATTGTGGTAGAATACCTTGATTGTATTGCAGCATATTAGTGTCGTCGAGGGAAAACCTTGTCGTCTTGAACTGCTGGACAAAATTACCTTCAAGACTCAGAAAATTCGCATGGAATATACCATGGATGTTTATGTGAACTTATGCGCTGTCATTTTGAAGTCTTCGCTGTGAGGACATATCTTCGTTGAACTGCAACGCGTCTGTCAACTTGGGATATTTGTGGACTCTAATAAGTATAACTTTAATTATTGTGTGTAATTTATTATATGTAATATTGTTTTGGACATGCCAAATTCTTGAACCAGACATTAAAAATCATTAAATCTGTTATATTATAAAATTCAGATCACTTGTGCACAAGGCTCATTTATTTATGTTTGAAAGGTATTTCTGACCTTTGACGCCTTTGATGTCATAACAGAATTGGGGGCTCGTCTTCGGGAATTGAATTTAGATAAATTTGAGCATTATTGTTCAGAATTTACACCTTAAAAGTGTGGTGATAATATTGCAAACATTGTGCACATTTTGGCATACAAAATTTTGTGGGTATTATATGTACTGTGTAGATTGGTTCAAGTTACTATAATATTGTGTTGCAGAGTACAGTCACAATGGAGTTTAATCCAGAAGAGTTCATTGGGCAAATAACTTGGGAGAAGTTTGATGAGCTGAGAAAGCCTGAGTTAATGAAACTAGCCAAGCATTTAGGACTTGAGGCAAAACATGCCATGAGAAAGCAGATCATCAAAAATAATTTGATTGAAAAATTTGTCCAGGAAGATGTTTGGGATAGTTCATATTTGGATAGGATAGAAGAGGTTATGGAACAGGGTTGCAAGTGATGCAGTTAAACTAAAAGAGATTGAAATGCAATGCAAAAAGAGATCCAACAAAAAGAGATGGACTTGCAAATTGAAAAGACCAAGAATAGAAAAGGAAAAGTTGCAAATTGAAATGAAACAAAAGAAATGGACTGCAGATAAAACAAAAAAGAGTTGTAGCTCTGAGTTAGAAAAATTGAAAACAACGGGCTAGCTCATCCAGACTCTTCAAAGCCCTCTGGTTTTGAGCGGCGAAAAATATTCGCCTGGTTCAAAAATTTCGTAGGAGGAACACGAAAGTAGACAAATAACTTCTTACAATTTGAGAAAATTGCCATAGCTTGAAATGGCCCAGGGTCTTGGACTCTTGCTGCCTACAGTCAGGTTCATTGGTAAAGCACGAGGAAGAAATATATTCGGCAATGTCATTAGACAGATGTAGTGATTATGACGAGGGGTACGCGGCAGTGCTCAAAGCATATGAATTGGTGCCAGAGGCATAGACAAAAATTCAGGGGGCTGTCAGAAAAAGGATGACCAGGACCATGTTGAGTTTGGCCCGGGCAACGGAGCAGATGTTTGATCAACTTAGGAATGATGTAGTTGAAGAGGTCAGAAAAAACAGTGTCTACATCCAGATATTCAAAACACCATCTGGATGAAAAACCAAAATTGACATTTGAGTGTGAAGGCAGCCGTAATAGGCAGATGACTATGCTTTGACACATAAGCTCAGTATACTAGTAGGCCTAGCTAAGAATATTTACTAGGACAACCAAATACAACAATACATCGGGTTCTAACAAAGAGTCTCATGGTAGCACTCAAGAGGGGAAATCCCAAACAAGTTCCCAAGAAAAGGCGGAAGCAAAGAACAATGGGTACTAATCAAAGGCTGGGAGGGACCAATATTTACAGTTCACCCGTTCAAATTACCATCACGTTAAAAAAGACAGGACATTACAACACGGTCACGGTGTGGGAGATTCATGGCTATCCACCCAAAATGGAGAGAGCCAAAAGTGAGTCAAAACCAATAGGTTGTGCAGTTACTTTGAGGTCAAAAGTTCATTCTTCTGTTCAAAACAAGAAATTCCACAAAAGGGAATCGACACAGAAAAGGTAAGGGATGACTTTAAGCCTTTTGTTTTGGAGGGATTTGTTTCACTTTCAGGTGAAAGTTTAGATCCAAAACCCATTAGAATCATGCGAGACCCGTGCTGTGCACAGTCTATGATATTGGAAGATGCACTTCCATTTGATATTGAGAGTTCTACAGACAGGAACTAGTGCATTGATTCAGGGGATATGTATGGATTGCATTAGTGTCCCCTCTTCACAAAATGAATTTGAAATCAGACTTGGTTTCTGGAACTGTCACGATTGGTGTTAGACAAGAACTACCAGTTAAAGGGGTATCCATGTTGTTAGGGAATGATTTGGCAGGGGGGGGGGGAAGGTACTCCCAGATCCCATAGTTTCCCAGGTGCCCTGTACAGTGGATGAATTTGATGAGGAAGTAGGCATTTTCCCAGCATGTGCAGTAACTAGGTAAATGACCAGAAAAGCCTCACCGGAAAACAGTGAGCAGGTGATGAGTCAAAATACTCATCCACATAGGAAGAGCGACGAGGATGACTTGGTCCCAAATTTAGAGGATACTTTTCTCTCAAAGTAATAGGAATTTGGACGTCATCTTCCTCTTCAGGGGAGACTAAATTCCCTGTTAGTGAAAATCCAGCCCCTGAACACAAACAAAGTGATAAGTTGGTAAACAATGAAAATCCAGCCGCTGAGCATGATAGAGTTAGGGACTGTAAGGGAGACCCTTTAAGCCATGACAAGCTGGTAAATGAGCAACACAATGACCCAACACTTAGGAAATTAGGTGAGAGGGCATTGACCCAACAGGAAGCCGAGCAAATTCCTGTATGTTTTTACAAGCAAAATGGTGTCCTCATGAGAAAATGGCGGCCACCCGATGCACTTGTAGATGAAGAATGGAAGGTAGTGCATCATATTGTAGTGCCAAAGATATGCCATAGGGAAGTGATAGGCATAGCCCATGATGGCCCCATGGCAGGTGTGAGAAAAACACATGACAGAATTAGGAGTCGTTTTTGGTGTCCTACACTCAGAAAAGATGTGTCTGAGTATTGTAAGACTTGTCACACATGTCAAATGGTGGGCAAGTCCAATCAGAAAATTCCTACTGCTCCCTTGCAACCAATACCAGCATTTAATGAGCCATTTAGTAGAGTCTTAATAGATAACGTAGGACCACTTCCAAAGACCAAGTCAGGAAATCAGTATTTACTGACCATCATGTGTGCTTCCACCAGATTCCCTTGAGAAATATTAGGGCACAAAATATAGTGAAAGCTCTAACAAAGTTTTTCACCCTGGTGGACCTTCCAAAGTCAATTCAGTCTGATCAAGGATCAAATTTCATGTCAGGTTTGTCCCAACAAGTCATGGACCAGTTGGGAATTTCCCAGTATAGTTCTTCAGCATATCACCCAGAATCCCAGGGGGCCCTAGAAAGGTACCATCAAACATTGAAAACATTGATCAAAGCTTATTGTTTTGAATTTGAGAGGGATTGGGATGAGGGAGTTCATCTCCTGTTATTTGCTACCAGAGAGGCTGTACAAGAGTTATTAGGATTTATTCTATTCGAGTTGGTGTTTGGTCACAAAGTAAGGGGACCATTGAAACTACTGAAAGAAAAGTGGTTGTGTGAAAATCCTGATGTGAATTTGTTAGACTATGTGTCTCATTTCAGACACAGGCTCCAAAGAGCCACAGAAATTGCCAAACAAAATCTCAAACAGAGCCAGGCCAAAATGAAAACATGGTTTGACAACGATGCCAGGAACAGAGTATTCAAACCAGGTGACAAAGTTTTGGCATCCTTTGCAAGCCAAGTATTCTGGAACATATGAGATTGAAAAAAAAGTAGGAGACCTTGACTATGTGATCAAAACACAAGGTAGACGTAAAAGTCGACAATTATATAAATATGCTCAAAGAGTATAATGAAAGAGATAACGTAAAGCCTGCGTGTGTGATGTCATCCAGTGTTAGTGATGAGTGTGCAAATGATGACATCACAGAGTCAGTACCTGAACAAGACAGCACTGTAAACACAGAAAATGATTATGGTGTCAAAGTGCAAAATTGCCAATTTAGACAAGAAACTAGGTCATCCCCCAGAGAGTCAACAAGATGAATTAAAAGCATTAATTCACAAGTGGGAAGATATATTTCCTGATGTACCCAGTGAGACACATGTCATAACTCATGACATTGATGTAGGTGAATCGGATCCGATAAAGCAACATCCTTATAGGGTGAATCCAATCAAGTTGCAGCATATCAGAAATGAGGTGAAATACATGTTAGACAATGGAATAGTTGAACAGAGCAATAGTGAATGGAGCTCCCATGTATTCTGGTTCCCAAACCTGATGGTTCATTTCGTTTTGTCACAGATTTTCGGAAAGTCAACCTCTGTCCCAAAACCGACTCATATCCGATCCCACGGATTGATGATTGCATAGATAGATAGAGTTGGAAATGCCAAATTTGTTAGCAAATTTGATTTGTTGAAGGGTTATTGGCAAGTTCCCCTCACTGACCGTGCCAAAGAAATTTCAGCCTTTTGTACGCCCGATGGCCTATTCCAATACAAAAGAATGGCATTTGGTCTCAAAAATTCTGCCGCAACATTCCAAAGACTGGTGAACAGAGTAGTTGCAGACATAGAAAATTGTGAAGCCTATGTGGATGATCTCCTTGTGTACAGCATGACATGGGAGGAACACATGAGACAGCTCCATCAATTGTTTGAGAAATTATTCTAGCAGTTTGACTGGTGGAATCTGGTGAAGAGTGAATTTTGCCATGCAAATGTCACATACTTAGAGCATGTTGTAAGACAAGGTCAAATTAGGCAATCACTGACAACGTTGAAACATTGAGAAATTCCCCACACCAAGAGCAAAAGAGATCTCATGAGATTCGAAGTATGGTTGGGTATTACGAACAATACGTCCAAATTTCTCAGAACTTACGTGTTGGCTGACCAACCTTCTAAGAAAAACGCACAATTTGTGTGGTCAGAGCAATGTCCAACCACCTTTTGAAGAAATTCAAGATAGTTTTGATGAATACCCAGTTTTGGTTGCGCCAACCTTTCAGAAACAATTTCATTTTGCGTTGGACGCTAGTGTAGGCTGTGGTGGAGTTCCATCAAGCAGAGAAAATAGCTGTCGATCATCTGTTATGTTATTCTCTGAGAAGTTTGAAACATCATAAAAAGAATGTCTTTCATTGGCTATTGTCATTGCAAAATTTGAAGTGTACTTGAGTATAACAGTGCACCCAGTTCTTGTGTACCACGGTTCAAATCCGTTGACTTTTCATCATCCCACAAATGCAACAGAATCAGAGACTTGTCAGGTGGAGTTTATCTCTACAAGAATACAATCCGGACATAAGACATATTAAAGGAAAGAAACGTCTTGCAGATGCCTTGTCCAGAGCCTGCCAAATTTTGTTCAGAATTTAATATTCAACTTGTATATAGCACGAAAAGCAGAAATGCACGAACCATTTAAAAGAGTAAAATTTGAACGTGTAAACTGTATGTAAGTAACCACAAAAGGTTTACAGGATAAAGCCAGATTTTTGGGAAAAAATCTTCATTCAATTTTCTTTTTAAAGGGAGGATGTTATATAGCCTCCATTTTTGATTGACAATAGTATTTTATTTTATTTTCTCATTTTATTTGAGATAGTGTCCTCACGGGAAAAGTACTACTTTGTTACAAAAGAAAAAAAGGGGCATTCCCCTAGTGTTGTTTGGAGAACTTGGCCAGAAGATTCGCCAGCAGTAGTAACAGGAGATATACATATAACGCTAGTTTTAAATCTTACATAATGGTAGATTTGAGCACTTTACTATTGCCAGGAATGTATAATATATTGGATGCACCGGGCTTGATAGCTAACTGGTTTGCTGTCGTCTTTTAAGCCAAAAGAGTTTTTCAGTTGATTGGAATCAAACTTGGATTCCCAGTTTGTGGTCCTATATGAGGACATTAAGTGACAACTGATGGTGGTACAATACCTGGTTGTATTGCAGAATATTAGTGTCGTCGAGTAAAACTGTCGTCTTGATCTGCTG
>JAMKCH010041362.1:0-12760 GCA_023653785.1 Ophioderma brevispina
TGTAAGTTTATGTAAAGTTGTTTTTTTGGACATACCAAATGCTTGAACCAACTTACAAATCATTAACTGTTATATATATAATTTCAGATCACTTGTGCACAGGCCATTATTTGTGTTTGACATATTTCTGACCTTAGGCGTCAACGAGACGTCATAACAATAGCAATACACAAAGTCTAATTGTCATCAACAGGTGTGTAAATCTTGCTCCTATAGGGAAACAGAACCTCTGTACATTCTTCGAATGACGATGATAAAACTGTGCTCCTTTTTTTCTTGACTGCGAACATATTCTGACCTGTTCTTTGGGAAGAAGGCTCACTTTAGTCCATTTAGAACTAGGTCAATCAGATAAGTCATTCTTATTGCACACCCATTTGCACAGTTTCATCTAATATTTCCATTCTCCTAACTCATAATTTACATGATTAAATTTAACATGATTTAATACACAAAAATCGTATATATTCAGAGTCTGTCGTACACTTTATCGGATTATTTTAGATCACACACCTTTATTCCCAAAAATATTTTAGATAAATCTGTACCAATGTGCTTGCGATCGAGTCAACCATGCAAAACACTGCCAATATAGAAATGCACAAGGCGTACATATACGTTTTCCCCCTACATTTTGTATTTTTAAAACATTTAAACATTGAAAAAAATTGAACCACTAACAAATCCCGGAATATAAGACATGCGCACATCCCGAAAAACAACTTGGCTGCGCAGCAGACTCCGAATTTTCGCTTCTCTAATTTTACAGGATCAAGCGCGCGATGTCTCTCCAGATAATGGATGGGGGGTCTCTTTTTGCTTAGTTTTTTAAATGCTAAGAATCACAAAGTCACACAACATCATTTACAAACAACAATCACAACCAACTCATGAAGGCAAAGAGAAATGAAAAAATAATAATATATACACTCTATATCAGCAAGCACTAAAAAAAAAATGAATAAGGAATCACAATATCAACCCAAAAGAAAACAAGCTTATCTCGCAGGCCCATTTTTTAAAATGCAAAGATAATTTTTTTTTGCAATTTAATTCCATGTCTTTCCTGGGAATCCAAAAAAGCTTTAAACCATTTATATGAGTTTTTTGCTTGGAACCTGATCTACAATAATAATTTGCGTACACAAATAGTATAGTGTAAACAAAATCAAAATAAAAAAACTTTGGAAATGGGTAAATCGAAAAACTTGAGAAGTTTTCCTTACACTAATATTCTCAATTTCTTGCCAGAGTGGAATGAAGGACTCGCCATTCACAAAAAATATGGATTTATAGTCTCTGGCCTCCTTTCTGGCAAAAGAACATGTGAAAAAATCCCCAGAGTGAACCAATTCATAACGAACGCACGTGTTGAAACTCTGCCTGTTCAATAATTTCACATAAGTATGAACTATTTATCAGAAGTGCGCTTATATGCCAGACAAAATCTATTAAATATTGTATTAATACAGAAAGGAAATAAAAAAAAAAAAAACTACAAGGGAGAGGAGCATTGATTAAATCGTTTGTATTGTACGGATGCCGGAGATGTTTTATTACACGAACGATATCAGGAATATATACAGGCGATGAGCACCGCAAATTTGATCAAGTAGAGTGTAAAAAATATTCTATTTACAAACTCATGTGAATAATGGAAGTAAAAGTAAGTCAATTTATTTACAAGTAAATAATCCCAAAATCGTTGACTTTGTCCGCCATTTTAATCTTTAATCAAATTATCTCAACATATTTGGGTAAAAACAACCACAAAATCAACGAAATCTTTAAGCTTTAGTTGCTGCAAAGAGCTTCCCACTCGTTCGGGTATGACCGAGCTAAAGTTTTTTCGAAGTCAAGTAGTCTGTTTTGCGCCTGTCCACGGGATTCACCTAAAATGACGGCGTTCAGCGAAGCAAATCAATGTCCACAAGAAAATCGTGCTATTTATTGAGTGGCAGAATAAAAGTGGCGATATTTAACCCTACCAAATGCAGTCACAATTTTAATAATACATTCTCTTCTATACCTTCCTACGCTATCATCACTCATGAATATATTTGAAAATAAAGTGACTTGACACCTATCAGTATTGTCTTTCTTTGTAGAACAAAATATGTCACATCTTTAAAAATAAAAGGGTTTCAAAATAAATATTACCATTATCAATAGCTTTTACACCTTAGAAGTTCCCACAAACAGGGATACATGCACCCTCTCTAATTTTCAAATTGATTCATTGACGCCGTGTATGGGAATCCGTAGCAGGGTGCAAAACGCTGCTGATTTAGATTGAAAAAGTGTTATCTTGGTCATACCCAACGCGATGTGACATGAGCTTTGTAGCAAATTAAAGCTGCACTAAAATAAGCTTTCCGCTACAATAGGTGTGACACTCTTGTCCAGTGGCTGAAGTGTTCAAATTTGGAATGCATGAGTTGGGCATGTCACAAAAACTATGGCCTGGAACATTAGGCCTATGGCAATTGGCCTAAAATTAAAAAATAAGTTGTTTGTGCAGTATTCTGCTCCAGGGGACTTCAAGTATGTAGCTCAGGAATCCCACTATGAACATGCCCTAACTAGCGCTTTACTCTTATACCTCACTTCACAGGGGATTCTTAAGCTAAACCAATGTAGAGGAATGTCTCTTTCATAATTCTCTTCCCAAAGGTATCACAAATCAATTACATTAGTGTTTTGGTAGTGAAAAATAGGAGCCATGGGATCAGAGAGTGAACATGAGATATTGGCAATTAAAAGGCCAAGATGCTAGTTAGTTATGACTGGAGGTTGAGTTACATAAACTTTAGGCGAGTTACAATAGAATACTAATTGACTATTGTAAGGCCAAAAGCATTTATACATTATTCAGAGAAGGACCATAAATGGTAAAATAATGGTGACATGAGAATCCACCTGTACTTGCATATTGAAAAACCTTCATCTTATGAATGATCTGGTATTTATAGCCTAAGAGTTGAGGCTAAAAGAAGAAATTTATAAAGTTTCAAAGAATGCGATTTTAATCAGCCTAGATGACCACAGACAGAAACTGTGAACCACTCCATCCCATGACGCGCGGGTCAGTGGTTCTTTTGACCAAGTTTGGCATGACATCGGCCCAAGCATTTAGGCCTATACTCCGTCCGCCTGAACTGAGAAGTGATGTCATAGCTTTAACGCAGCCATTGTGCATGCAAATCGCGCACGCCGACCTTGTACGCTCGCGATTACAGCTGCGACTTACTGTGATTCGCACACATTTAAGACTGCGTGGAAGCTCTGACGCCACTCCTAGTTCAGGCAGGACGAAGTATAAACATAGTAGCATGTTAAGGAAGCCCTTGCTTCCAATTGTTCGCCTTGTTAGATAATTTAGGCCACAGCGAAAATAAGCTGAGATGAATGTATTCAATACCAATGAAACACATTTAAACTGATGTAGCTGTGACAAAATTAGAGAACTCATTTTTGGATAACTCACAGTTACATCTAGAAAAATACATTTTCCATTTGTCAAAAAGCCCCAAAATTCAGTGTGTTAATGCATAGCTGAATCAGGATTTAATTTTTATAATCATCAACTCAAAAGTCAAATACATTCAGATTGAGGCAGCTTTGCAATTTTACATCTGTGAAAGCAAGCTATCATTTTGTAAAAGGGAATAAAGACAATGAAAAAAAATGGCCACACAAAAATAAAAAAACTGGTGGACAAATATGACAAGCAGTGGTTTTTGATGTAGGCCAAATTGGCCAAAAGGCCATGTTTTTTCATGGGCCAGGTTTTGTACATGCCCCAGAGCTTTAAAGCGGCATGGCACATTTCACAAAAGATGAAATTTCTTCAATTTGATCTCACACTGCTAGTTCTAGGCCATTGGAAGAACAGAGATATATTTACACATAAAAATAACAAACCCCAAAACAGATAGGGGCATTAATCTGAGATAAAGACAGCCAGGTAATTTGTAGGCAATTTTAAGTTTTCCATAACTTTAAGCAAAAAATGTGTATACTACTGAATATTTGACTCGTACTCCACTGATATTAAAACCACAAGGTTAAGACCGATCAAACAATGTGCATAGCGTGGAAACGTGCGTGTTCTGTGTTAAACGCCATTTCGTCGTCTGCTGATTTTAGGCGTCGCCGGCGACGCTCAATTATAAAATCGTCGGTTACCCTAAGGAAGCTGATTTGGTCTTAATCATTTCGGGTGAGGGCGTTTGTTATATATAAAAGCCTTACAGCCATGCAAAAATATAGTTTTGAACATATCTTTGTATGAGGGCGCACTATTTTTCAAATGTGCCAGGGTATCTTTAGTTGGATGCTGTGTTGTACAATCAGTTATGAAACATGTTAAAACTATGTTCCATGATTTGATTTTGAACACCTAGAAGGTGTTCCAAAAAGTTGTTAAATCATGAAAATGTTTCTGAATCATTATGCTGTAGTATCGATACGAAACCAATTAGCTACAAGCCACACACGATAACCCTAAAATGAGTGAAAAGTAAAACACTGTTTAAGCTACCCCTACCAATTCCCTTGAAAGACCCCATTTCCCCGTTACCCTTCCCCTCTGAATATCCAGGGTATTTACGTTCAGAGTTCATAGTTGAAATCGGGTTCAGCCATCATGGTGTGTTAATAAATGCCAGCTTCAAGCAGACACTATATGCACAGTAATATCAAATGCCAATGGAAGCAGACATGTTTAAATGTTCGGGCATGTGGATATAGAATAAGACTTGAAACTTGTCTGGTCGGTTTTAACACAATACATGCGAAAGTCGACCTGACGGTACGGTGTCATGACGCCAATTTTGCCAATATTTATGTAGATCCTAATGTTTGTGTGCAATGTCAAAAATGAAACCTGACCTTTCATATATTATGGAGATTTAGCAGACACTGGTATATGCAATTAATCTAGCTACGGCTATGCATGGAGATTGAAACGAAATCGCTGCTGATATTGGATAAGGTTTGAAAACATTTCGATCAGGCAAAAGACAGTACAAAAGTGTTACATAAACGAATACTATCTACCCTCAGTGGTAGAGCATGGTCCACTTGAGATGAGATTTCAGAACGCAAATGCAGCATGTTTGAAGGTCATAAAAATGGTTGATGTTATCGATTGCCTATTCAAATAGACAAAAATATTAGGTTTTCTCTATAATGTGATATGCATATAGTTAGAATGTAATATGAATCGTTATTAAATTAATAACCATTAGAATGAATTCTTTATAGACAGAGAATTCATTTTGTCGGTGCACAGTGCGTACGTAATATCGCACGTTGTGTTATTCTTGCGCGCACAAGCGACGTCGGATTCATCATTTCCTGGCGGGTGTTTTAATTCTTGTTTCAAGAATATTTGTAACCGAGGTGATAATTATTTCATTTAAAAAAAAAAACTAGAAAAATACCGAATCCATGTTTAATGTCTTGGGCATAAGTTGCACCAATGTTCGTTTGAACAAGCTCAAATGATACTCGCCCGTACGGGGCTCGTGTCCTTATTCGCCGTCAAATGGTACGCGTCGAGTGTGCGTGATTTTTTTTGGTCAATGGAGAAACAAAGCTAATGAATACAGTAATACTGCCATTGGTTGTCAAACCACGGTCAAAAAAATATTGGGCTAAATATGACATAATATTTTTAAAAAATCCTTCTCACGCACCCTCCTTTTTAGATAGCTCTCTTTACAGGTTCTATGGTTATGGTTGGACGATCACAACCGTTGCCACTCCCACCACCACAAAAATTCCGTGGTGGCACAAGCTCTCTGACAGGGCTCTCTCTTCATGCCACCATTGAATACCACTCAGACAGTTAGAAAAACGTTACCCGTCCAATCCAAGTGTGTACCCGAGTGTACCAGCTTTACCTTAAAATATGTCCACTTTACATTATGAACACACCGCACTTGCAATTTTCATATCTCCAGCTTCTTAACAGAGCATCAAGGGAAACGCAAAAAGGGTGGTTCCGAAAGGGACCCACTTCTTTCGACACCAGTAGGAATTCAGAAACCTTAACGGAACAAACAACATAAAGTGGGTGGTTTAAGGTTTCCGAATTCGTAGTGTGTCAGAAAGAAGTGGGTCGCTTTACAGAAACACCTGAAAACGCAATTTATTGAAAGGTTCATTTAAAGGTTCAAGACGCCCCTGTGTGCGCACAGGGTTTACAAACCAAACCATACGAAAGCAAAAACCCAATTGAGTGTCACTTAAAGCCAGAGATATAAAGCTAAACCATCCGGGACAGCTTCCCTTATTACTGCTGCGCTCGCTGACCATTCAGTCAAGTATCAGAAATAATTATGAAGCATTAAAATTTAATTTTTCAATTTATTTATTTATTTTGGTTTGACTCCTGATTATGTACTTGCGGTCCGAGGCCATGCTCCAGCTCATTCTGCAGGGAATGTACAAAACCTGGCCCATGAAAAATGGTGGCCCAATTTGGCCTAATTCAAAAACCACTGCTTGTCATATGTGTCCCACCATGTTTTTTATTTTTTGTGTGGCCATTTTTTTCTTTGTCTTTTATTCCCTTTACAAATGATAGCTTGCTTTACAGATGTAATAATTCAAAGCTTGCTCAATCTAGACTATGACTTATTGATGATATAAATTAAATCCTGAATTCAGCTATGAATAAAAACACTGAATTTTGGGGGCGGTGACAAATGAAAATGTTATGTTTTCTAGAGGTACTGTGAGTTATCCAAAAATGAGTTCTCTAAAATTTGTCACAGCTTTACTATCAGTTTAAATGTGTGTCATTGGAATAGGAATACATTCATCTCAGCTTATGTTAGCGGGTAGGGCTATAGTATCTAACAAGGGCTAACAAGTGGAAGCAAGGGCTTCCTTAACATACTACTAGGTTATACTTCGTCCGCCTGAACTAAGGAGTGGGGTCAGAGCTTCCCCCGCAGTCTTAAATGTGACGAATCACGTAAGGCGCAGCTGAATCCGCGAGCGTACAAAGCGGCGTGCGCCAATACGCATGCACAATGGCCTGCGTTAAAGCTATGACATCATTCCTTAGTTCAGGCCGGACGGCGCGGGGAGAGTATAGGCCTAACGGCTGGGGCGAGTCAGCCCAAACTTGGTCAGAAGAACAACTTGACCCGAGCGTCATGTGTATGGAGTGTTCACAGTTTCTGGTCTGTGATCATCTAGGCTGATTTAAAGGGGCCATTCTTTGAAAATTTATAAAATTTCTTCTTTTAGCCCCAAATCTAAGGCTATAAACACCAGATTTCATCATTAAGATAGAAGTTTCATAGCAGTACAGATTGGATTGCCTAATGTCACAAGTAGTTACCATTTAATGGTCATTCTCTGAATAATGTAAAATTGCTTTTGGCCTTACAATAATTCAAACATTTAATTATTTATTGTAACTCGCCTAAAGTTTAAGTAACTCAACCTCCAGTCAAAACTAACTATTGCTTGGCCTTTTAATGCCAATATACATCCATGTTCATCTCTCCCTGAAACCCATGGCTCTAATTTCACTACCAAAAAACATAATGTAATTGTTTATGTGATACCTTTGGGAAGAGAATTAATAAAAGCAATCCCTCATCACATTGGTTTAGCTTAAAATCCCATGTGGACAGTGGGTGATAAGAGTAAACCAGTAGGGCATTTTTCATAGTGGGATTCCGGACTACATACTTGAGTCCCTGGGCAAGATACTGGCACAACAACTTTATTTTTTTTATTTTAGGCCAATTGGCCAATAGGCCAGTGGGCCAGGCCATGTTTTGTACATGCCCCATTCAATGCACAGACATATCGTTTACTAGAACAACCTACAATCGCGCGATGCAGGCCTCAATATCACACTGTTTTCACCACTTCATCAACTACCCATAGACCACATTACTACGACGAGGCATGCTGCTAGAACATTTATTATGCATTTTGTGGGTAGAGTTTCCCCAAATGCAAATGGTGAAAAGTTCATTTTTTTTCTTTCTTTCTTTCCCAATTTCAAAGGCCGGCAGTAGCCTTTCAACGATATATCGGTGCGAATCACAACTTTCGATTTTTTGAGATATGGAATGCACCATTAGATTGCAAGGGATGATGGGTTTTATTTCAGATGAGAATTGATTTAGAAACAAAAAACCTTCCAAGGTTTAGCTCATTTTTATTTGGTCTTACTAATTAGGTTAAATTTAAACTGAGTTTAAGAAGACCTTGTACTCTTTTTGTTACCTTATTTGTACAATTTGATAGTACTTTAATCCGTCCGTTTCATCTTTTTTTCGAATTTCAACCGTTTTATTTAATACATACTGATGTGCCCATTCACTACCAGATCCATCTGAAAATTAGTTGCCTTCCAATGCTGCAGTTGTTAAAAAACT
Organism: Ophioderma brevispina; assembly: GCA_023653785.1. Taxonomy (NCBI): domain Eukaryota; kingdom Metazoa; phylum Echinodermata; class Ophiuroidea; order Amphilepidida; family Ophiodermatidae; genus Ophioderma; species Ophioderma brevispina. The sequence goes on from JAMKCH010041362.1 coordinate 8,415, forward strand.
CAGTTGTAACTCAGAATATTTGTCATGTCGTCCTGGGTTTGTCGTGTGGTGGATGTATATTGGCGGGAAAATAAACGAAGAAAGTGCACTCTTAAGGTCAAAACTTCCAAGTTCATGGGCGAGTAGCTATCATAGGTATCCATCATTTACCCGGGGCATTCTAATAATTTTTGGGTATGCTATGTAAATTCGATAAGCTGGACCCCAGCTAATTTTGACAACTATCCCAAAGATATCAGTTTCCACATTTTTTTTTTAAATTTTGGTATTTTCCTCCTGCAAGACTACTAACATTTTGGATTTTGCCATAATTTTCCTCAGAGAGATTTCCAGATTTGATATTTTCCTACAAAGACACCCCTTTCAGCCGAAATTTAACACGGAGACCTTTCTGTTCAATATTGAAAGGAATGATATAGAATGGTCCCAAAATGTCTCCGTGTAAATTGGTCACTTCCCCCAATTTTACTGCACTTAACTATTGCTTACGAATAGGCACTGCTCTATTTCCAAGCCATAGTCAACCCCATAGAGACCCACCTTGGAATATGATGGGTTTTGCGGGAATTGACCAGTTTTGACCAATCAGGGAGGTTCAAAATGTTTGCCCTTGATATGTCGAAGTCCCGTGCAGGTTTCATTACATACATATCACATTTTGTTTTAAATGGCCAAGAAAGCAGTACAATTTGACAACTCGCAAGAGCTATCATGAGGAGGAAGTGTTGTAGAATGTTAAACATGGAGTATTTGAACACGAAACTATAAGACGCACTCAACAAAATATTTGTTTTTCCCTGTCAGTTGTTTTGTATGCAGTCGAAGTAATGTTATAGTGATCAAGCCAAGAAATTTCTTTTTTCATGGCTCCTGTAGGAGCCTCGTTGAATTATCAAATGCACAGTTTCCTCTAATTATAACTAGGTTCATATTTAATCCTGAAACCGAATTTCTAGGCTCAAAATACCACAATCATCACAGTCCGTTCAATGTCCAAGGGGTTTGCACGTCCAGCTGTTTGAATGTCTCAATTTATTATAGCTTATTATGGACAAAGTCAAAATAAAACAACTTATACGTCCAACGGCGACACAATTTTTGACTCGAGCCATACGAAGCAACTTAGTTTGATTATTATTGCCCACTACCTCCTGTGAAACTTTTTTAACGAAATCCATTCAGGCAAATATTATTTTTGTTAAACATCTAGTTCTACCCTCTTTCTATGGAACATAGGCACATAGAGGGCGCGATACTAGAAATCATGACCTTTGTAGTCCTATATGGCAAGATTCCCGCAATGAATATTTCTGATTTTTGCAGAGGTATATGTCTCTATTTATAGATTTGTCAAAATTTGTGTCGCCACTGCTTAAAATCATTCTAAAATAAAAGCTGACACTGTTGTGGGTCCACCAGCTGTAACGTATCCATTAGGCCCTGCCTGGCCAATAGGTAGGAGATTCCCCAGCTGGCCGGGCATGCTCGTAGGTTGTTACCATAACAATTCCGAAAACATTGCTTTTGATTGTAAAAGAAATAGGTCTTCTCATGGTATTATCCTATGCGGTTTTCAATTATGGATTTATCAGGCTTGAAAGGGTTAGAATTTTAGTTCATTTAGTGTGCTGTTATGTTGGTAGGGTTAGGATAAGGGAATAGGGTTAAAGTTTAGGTTTAGGCTCGGGTAAGAGTTAATGGTTAGGGTTATATGGGTCGGTACTTGGTTTATGGTTATATATGTTAAACTCGAATCCTTTTGAAATTGGAAGTCCATTTGAATGCCAGGTATGGCTGGTGACGTATAAGGTGTGCATTTAATAAGCAATTTTAAGTAGTCACCTTTAGGCTTTAAGCGTCCAGTGTTTTTGCCTATTGCGAGAGATCTCAGTCAATGTCCTTCAAGGAAAAGAAAGAAACATGTGTTAACTCATATATCCAAATATTTTCATCTTTGTTTATGAACCAACTAGTATGGCCTACTCTGCGTACATTGAGTTTGTTTTGATTGTCTAGACCAAACATTTCATGTTTAAGTCAATTATCGGACAATTCAATTTCATTATATGAACGTGTTCCCCTATCGGTTAGACTGGTATGAACGGGATAACATGCAAATACACTGCATGCGCGAGAATGGTATTGGTTAATAGCAAAATGCCCTGTTAAACAATGATAGTTAATGTCTGGTTATCTTTAACCGTGTTAATGTTCACTTTCCCGGACACCCTCGCTTAATACATTCAAGTAACATGACTTGCACGCACGCGTGCATCATGTGCAAGCATGACGTTATTCCGCTTTTTCTCATGGTATATGTCGCTTGTTCAAATATGGCAAGCCCGCTCCTTGCAATTCTGAGACAGTTCTTCTTTTCATTATAATAATGTAAAATATGACACCATGGGCAAGTTGTAATGGCTTAGATTGAAATTCAAGACGATTAGCTGAGGCTTTAATTGCATCATGAGCCCGCCACATGGGGTTCGTCTGCTGGTTTCACTCAGGGGGAAGCACTCCATATAGTCCCATTTTCAGTCTTAGTTTATTTGAACAAAGGAAAGGAGTGAGAGAGGTGAATATGACGAAGAAATGGAGAAGAATGAAAACGGCGAATGCAAGATGTGGAAAGAAGCTATTTAAGAGGTGGTGATGACGGAGGGAGGACGAAGAAAAAGAAGAAACACATCAAAACGTTTAACCAATTAAGAATCATACACAGTATGACGAACCGGAAATCAGAAATTAAAAAAAACATAAATAAGAATCTAGTTTGCCCAACGAAAATAATGCCATGCATTATTTTTGTATTGATAGTGGCCAAGCTCCAAGCCCTTTTGATAAAATCTTCCTAAACCTATACTTCTCTTCACTAAATGTATCCTTTTTGCAAATATATCCCTTCCCGAGATAATACATATTCCATCCTCATTTCGAGTTATTCTAGATTTAAATTGGGTCCTAACGCCGCGCCCAAGCCTTAAACAGACGATTATGCACCTTTAGGTTTTAGATGGAACCCGGCCTTGTAACCATTTCAACAGGGAAGTGTCACCCCCAGGAACTCACCATGGTTACACAAAAAGGGTAAATAATGGAAGCCAATGCCCGAATGTGACCATGATGCACTTGGCTTCACTCAATGGCTACTTAACGTTTTTCCTTCTTTTTTTAATCAGCATTATCATTGGCCATAACTAGTCATAACTACCAGATTTCGTCTCTTCTTCCTAGGAGAAATTCCAATTTCCCTAGGAGAAATTAATTTCCCTAGGAGAATGCCAGCCAATAACGCGCTTCTTAATCTAATTTAATCTTGGCAAAATAAATAGCCAATCACATCTCCCGTTGTTTAGATGGTTCTCAAATTTCTCCTATGAGAAAATGGATACCTAGGTGGCCGTAAGAATCATAACTACCCGCAATTTTCTGCAAGGAGAAATTCAATTTTGGCTGAATTTCTCCTACCGAAATCAGCCCAACGGAGTGCTCTCATTGGCTGGAATTTCTCCAAGAGAACTTATTTTCTCCTTGGAGAAATTCAGCCAAACGGAGCGCTTTCATTGGCTGGAATTTCCAAGGTGAAATTAATGTCTCCTAGGAGACCTCCAGCCAGTGAGAGCACTCATTTTGGCTGAATTTCTCATATGAGAAATTCAGCCAAATGGAGTGCTCTCATTGGCTGGACTTTCTCCAAGGAGAATTTAATTTCTCCTTGGAGAAATTCAGCCAAACGAGGCGCTCCATCATTGGCTGTAATTTCTTCTCCAAGGTGAAATGAATTTCTACCTAGGATAAATTCCAGCCATGATAGCACTCATTTTGGCTGAATTTCTCCTAGTAGAAATTCCGCCAAACGGAGTGCTCTCATGGCTGGAATGTTTCTCCAACGGAGAAATTGAATTTCGCCTTGGAGAAATTCCAGCAGCCAAACGGAGCGCTCTCATTGGCGGAATTTTCTCCAAGGTGAAATTAATTTCTCCTTGTAGAAATTCCAGCCAATGAAGCACTCATTTTGCTGAATTTCTCCTAGCAGAAATTCAGCCAAACGGAGTGATCTCATTGGCTGGATTTCTCCTAGGAGAAATTAATTTCTGCTAGGAGAAATTGAGCCAACGAGCGCTCTCATTGGCTGAATTTTCTCCAAGAGTGAACATTAATTTCTCCAGGAGAAATTCCAGCCAATGAGAGCACTCATTTTTGCTGAATTTCTCCTAGGAGAAATTCCAGCCAATACGAGCGTCTCTTACTAAGCCTACGCGGCGCAATATGGTGACGGGCTGCTCACTGTACAGTAGCTGAAGCTTGCAATGACGTAAATAAAATAAAGCTTGAAGGTCAAAAAG
>JAMKCH010041363.1:0-28066 GCA_023653785.1 Ophioderma brevispina
CTATTTTCAGGCTCTTTCCCCCCCATCTAGGTCCTCCCCCCCTCACTCACACTTGATAATATCATGCAGTAAGCCAATTCATGGTCTGGAATTACCCTGACTGTGTTCAGATCTGTAAACAGATTTAGTTAAGTAGGCTAGTATTGCCTAACTTACTTTGTTCTTACGTTCTTTCTCTTTCTGACAATTTACATTTGCCTTTCTTCTTCCCATACTTTTGATCATTTAAACAACATTGGTCACAGCATGGGTTTTTTAACGTTTCAAAAGTTATGCTTTGTTGGGGTCAAAGGTCACTTAGGGGCACAGTGGTCAAAGTTATTTACTGTGTATAAAATTTAAACAAGGTCAATAGAAAAAATGTTTAAATCTCTAGGCCTTGGGTGAGAGGTCAAAAAAGTCAATCATGACTTCATCACTTACCATGGTTTAGGGGTCCAAGGTCAAAATACTTCAAAATTACGTTACACTTCAAAAAACTCCTCCTACAGATACACAACCTGATCGGTGTGGAGTCATGCCTATGAATTAGCTTTGAGACCCTTTACAAAAGTTATGGTCAAGAGTCATATGGGTCATCTGGGGTCCAGGGGTTAAACATCTGTACTGTGTGTAAAATTTAAAATTAGTCAATAGAAATCTGTCAGCCCATCTCATAGGACTTGAATGAAGAGGTCAAAAAAGTCAATCATGACTTTATCACTTGACCCATGGTTAGGGGTCAAAGGTCAAAATACTTCAATTACGTTACACATCAAATCCTACTCCCCCTACAGATTAAGTAACCTGATTCGTGTGAGTCATGCATATGAATCAGCTTGTGACCCTTACAAAAAGTATGGTCAGAGGTCAATATGGGGGCATCTGAGGTCACAGGGGTCAAACATATACTGTGTGTAAAGTTAAAATTAGGTCAAATAGAAACTTTTAGCACATCTCATAGGACTTGATTGAGAGGTCAATAAAGTCATTCATGACTTCATCACTTGACCCATGGTTTAGGGTCAAAGGTCTAAAATACTTCCAATTACGTTACACATCAAATCACTACTCCTCCTACAGATTAAGCAACCTGATCGTGTGAGTTTATGCATATTAATTAGCTTGAGCCCCTTTACAAATGTTTTGGGTCCAAAAAGGAATAAGGGTCCTCTTGGGTCACAGAGGTCAAACATATTTACTGTTGAACTTAAAATAAGGTCAATAGAAAACCTGTTTAGCCCATCTTATAGGCCTTGATAGCGGTCAATAAAAGTCAATCATGACTTTTCACTTGAACCCATGGTTTTGGGGTCACAGTCAACATACTTCAAATTACGTGACACTTCAACTCACTACTCCTCTTACAGATTAAGCAACCTGTCGTGTGAGTCATGTATGTGATTCAGCTTGAGACCCTTTACAAAAGTGTGGGTCAAGAGGTCAATATGGGGTCATCTGTGTCACAGGATTCAACATATTTACTGTGTGTAAAATTTAAAATTAGGTCAATTAGAAATTCTTGTAGGCCCCATCGCATGGACTTGATAGAGGTCAATAAAGTCCAATTAATGACTCTAATGACTTGACCCATGCTTTAGGGGTCAAGGTCAAAATATGCCAAATATGTTACATTTCGATCACCACTCTACCGATGCAACAGATTGTGTGACTATGCATAAGTTGACTTGAGGAATTTACACAAGAAATGGGTATAGAGGTCAATCTGGTGTCATCTGTGTGCTTCCCGCCTAACTTATACTTGCTCTTGCAAAGAGCACCAATCTAGTTTTCTTTTTTTCTTTCTTCTGTCATCATTTCAACTGCGTCCTGCTCAGTCATGGTTTGACTATGCTGACAAGACTTACACTGAATTACCGCTGAGGCACCCATTATGTCACATGACTTGACCCCTGTCGGGGTCCGCCCTATGGGTCACAGGGGTCAAAATGTCATTTTGCTTTAAAAGTTTCAGCGCCTACAGATCACAATGCACGGTCCACGTGACTCATGCATATGGAGTAGCTTGACACCCTTCACAAAAGTTATGGGTTGAGAGGTCAATCTGGGGTCATTAAGGGGCACTTCCGTCTTAATGTGAAAATTCTTCCAAAATCTTCAAATTGCTATCTGCTATATGCAACCTTGCATGGTCCCGTGGCTCATACATATGATGCAGCTTAAACCCTTCATAAAAGTTGTGCTCGCCATGGGGGTCAAAGGTCATAAAGGGGAACTTCCGGTCAAAAACAAAATATTCCAAACATTCAAAAATTTTATCTCAAAACCCAACATAGTACAGTTACAAACTTTTCAGATTTTCATTCCTTTACCTGGTGTAATGCAAGAATATTTTTATTTTGGAGGTCAAAGGTCTTTAAAGTCCTTTCCTGTTTTAAGGTCAATAATTTCAAGAATTTTATCTCCAGAACTAAGCATAGTAAATTTTTTTATTTCATTGGAACATGCATTTTTTGTTGTGTAAACGAGGTTTTTTTATACCATGATAAAGGTCTTTAAGGTGGTCAAAAGGTCATTTTTGCCAAAAAATGCTAAAATAAGACCAATTTGCTATATCTCAGCCTCTAGAAGACAGATAAAGCCAGCTGTTATTGCTGCCGTGATGTAACATTAAAGGTAAAAGAAGTCTATGATATTCACCGCCAAGGTCAAAGTTCAAGAGGTCAAAGCAAAATCACCAACAGCTCCGATTGAGCTGAAATTTGTCAGGATTAATCCTTGTGGCATCATAAATACAGAAGCAAGTACAATTGACCCCCTATTCTTGACCCAGGGGTCACGTTAGAGGGTGAAAAGGTCAATTCCCTGACAGCTTTGATTGAGTTGAAACTCATAATATTGACCTTGTAAATTTGTTAACACGTAAAATACATTTATGACATTTGTGACATTGGTGGAAGTTATAGGGTCCAAAAGGTCAAATCCCTCAAGGGTCATTGAGGGTATCACCATCCATTCCCAAGACGGCCGTCTTGTAAATTTAGATCTGTTCCCAGGTGTAGTTTACTAGCCGGCCTTTGGCCGTCTTGTTCTGTTCTGACAGTGGCGTCGGAACCGGGGGCGGACAGAACGTACAAGTACGTCCCCCCCAATATTTTGCCCCTCGCCCTGGCCCACCCCCCCCTTTTCGTCTTCCAAAATACCATTGCGAATTTTGCAAGAACTCTACCCATTACGCCCTCTGTACGCATCTAACAATTAGTTATGAACTACAGGTCTCTTTGTCATGCAGAACTTCTAGTAAGAAATTGCGCCCATATATATACACCATAAAAATTATATAAACTGATCCTGCTGCTTAGAGCATATTCTTGAAATATAGTGAAACATACTCCTCTTGACGACATGACCTGAAGTCGACGTTCAACATACAAATCTCTAGTGACGCCCCCATATACTGGTCGTCCAGTGTGATAAACTGCCGCCGCCTTGAAACAATGCTGACGTCTATCGTCAATGGCACCCTGTCAATACTGATGCCGCCACTTGAAAGAAACATGTGGAAGAAGTACTGCTAATGGCAACCTATACTTTCAATACTTGGTCCTCCAATCCAAGGAATAACATGATGCCGCCCGTTAAAAAGCGAAGAGCAATTGATATAACGCAAAAGCCAGCGCCCGCAGAAGGCTACCTACTTAATGTTACATACACTCTGCTACCATATGGAAACAAAATTGCATAGGTGATACAACTATGAAGTAATGAACTGATGCCGTCCACTAGAAGCAAATTTGCATAGGTCTATGATGCCGCTAAGTTCTCTCTGGTTATCCATGAATATTAAACTGATGCGTCCGCCTTAAAACAAATTTTTGTAGAGGTCTAACAGTATCGGTTGCGCCATATTCTGGTTCCAATAAAGGAGAATTTTTTGACCATCTTAAGAATTTGCAGCAGTCTAATAAACAGTGCCGAACCTATCTTGCATGCAAAATGTAATGAATGGGTCTATGGCGGCCGTTTACAGGAAATTGCCAAAGTCTAACAAGCACTTTGGGGGCACTGGTCATTCCCTGACCTCTACCATGTAGCGGGTCTGAGCCGCCGATTGAAAAACTCATGGAAGTTTTGTTTTTTGACCGATACATTATGGGTGGAAACCATGCATACACCTTGTCCAAACCATAGAAACATCGTGTGGATATGTGCACCAGCAGGTTGTAATACGCATTGTTTCCGCCATATTTTTTAGGTCAAAAACCAACTTCCGGTTGTTTCTCGCGGCGACCACTCAACTGTGTGGCAGCCCGCTATCCATGTGTTAGAGGTCAGTGGTCATATCCCATTGAATCAAACCGATGCCGCCCCTTGAACAGTTGAAAACAATACTGCGATACCCCTTTAACTGGTTATCCATAATGTAATAAACTTATGTCGCCCACTAGAATAATTGCAAAAGTCTATATTCGGGGACCACTTTCCTACAAACCTTTGACTGGCCGTTACCTCTTTTTGGCTCTGTTGGGGCGATCTGCTGTTGTCTAGAACTTGCATCATAGGTGGTTTTGCACGCCTGAAACTCCGCCCACTCTACAAACGCTCGTCAAAGGTTTCTGTCCTGGAGTATAACAACATATATTCTTCTATGCTCTGGTTTTATCGATAAAGAATGAACTTGTGTCGGCCAAATAGAAGCAAAATTTCAGAAGTCTAACAAGCAATGGGGGCCATTGATCATCCCATGGGTCATAAACTGCTGCCGTCACTTGCAACAAATGCATTAGTCTAACAAGCAATTGTACCCCTTATACTGTTATCCATGGCGCTCTTGTTCTGTTATCCAGCAAATAATGAATTCATCCCCCTTTAGAACAATTAACAAAACCTTGCTAATTCCAAAATGGGGCCTTTGGAGAAAGTTTGCTCTAAACTTGTCTAAAAAAAAAATAGGGTCTTTGGGAGAAATTTTAACATTCAACAAACAGACCCCAAAAAAAAATAGGGTGTTTGGTGTATGGTGAATTTTCTAAATAAGGGGTCACTGGGTGACAACGATCTAAAATTAGGGGTCTTTAACAGCATTACGTTCACTCTCTGAAATAAGGCTGATTGTTTGCTGCTTTTTTGCCGACGTTCATTAGCGAAAGCACCCGTATAACCGGTCATCCAATAAGAAGTACCATTTGATACTTTCAATTTGTTTATATCAAATTGCATGAGAAAATATTTTTAGCAGCAACATTTCTAGAGGGGTTCACCTCCCGCACCCCCCCTCTGTCGCTTCATATGCCTATAGGCACTCTTTATAATCAATTGACTATGGTTTAGTTAGAAAGAAACCTTGAAAAATGTTGTTTTGGAAAATGAAAATTCAAGGGTTTCCGGCTTCTCGCGGGATGATACCTCTTCCCACACCCACCACTCACCTGCGCCACTTGATATATGAATTCGCAATGGACACTTTACATAACGTAAACCATCAACTGTCTTACTCTTGTTACGCGCCCTTAATCTTATTTTGCTATACGCTTGTGATTATCATTTACAAATTCCAGTTCTATCAATTTTGTAGGAAATGTTTGTGAAGTAAACATTGCAGGTAACCCTGCCACCCACCCCCGTGCCCGCTTTATATATGAACTCCCATCATCTCGATTGACTTATGTGTGTGGGTGTAAATAAAACCTCATCATCATCATTGCCTCCTTCTTCGCAAGAGCGCTATTGAAAAACGCCCCCACATGAGTCACAGTTAGTGAACAGCTACTTATGTGGCTTAATAGACCAATCCTAGAGTAGCCAGTCTCCTGCCAGGTGCTACATATATGGATGTTCCAGCTTGACTATCCAATGAATCTGTGCACTTTCTTTAGCCTCGCTGCTTCTGTCCTCAAACTGGCTGATGATATGTTTTGTTCTCCAGGCTCAAGGTGTTGCTTCCTGTTCTCCGCCAAAGTTGACGATTGTCAGCAAGTTCTCCCAGCACCCAATGTCGAATGTTCAGGGTACACATATCACGATTACAAATATCCTTGTAGCGGAGCATGGGTCGACCACTTTCCTCCTCTTGCCAGATGTAAGCCCTCAGCATACATATATCTTTCGTAGAAGAGACGCCATCCTCCATCGACGCATGTCCCAGCATCGAGATTCTGTGCGTTTCTAGAATGTATAGAATGGTGGGGGGTCCAATTCGAGTCAGGAGCTTCCGAATTTGGCACCACGGTCCTTCCAAGGCGACACCGCAGAATGCTCCTTACTACGCGCAGATGGAAGCCTGTTGAGTTCTTCTCATGCCTAGAGTATGTAGTCAATGTCTCACTACCATACAGACTGTGCTGAGATGCAGGCGTTGTAAACTGCTTCCTTTGTCTTAATGGACAGCTTCGATTTTCCCACACACGCGCCGTAAGCCGGGCAAGAGTAGCTACAGCTTTACCAATGCGTTGGCCCCGATTTCTGCATCGAGAGACAGACTGTCACTGATGTTGGACCCTAGGTAGGTGAAATTCCTGAAAACCCTCAATGTGTAATTGTCGATTGTGATGACAGGTGTTCTTGTTCTTGTGCATCTTGGGCAAGGACATTATTCTTGATCCTTATGTAACTATAATGTGAACCTTATGCTAAATTTCAAATTTGTTCCATCAAATCTCCACGAGAAAATGTGAATTGGAAACTGAACATTGCAAGGATTCCGCGCTTCCCGCTTAAGGGGCATCCCCTCCCACATTCACCCCTGCCGCTTGCATATTACTCTACATGGTCAATTGATTCGTTTAAATAAACCTTACCCATTAACTCATTTTTACTTTTAAGACCGTTGATCTTAATACTATATTCCATTATAAGCGAGCCTTTCTATAATTTAAAAAATTTCAAACTGTTCCATCATTTTTTCACGAGAAAAACGTGCTTTGGAAATGAACATGCACGGATTCCGCGCGTCGCTTAAGGTTTTGACGTGTGATTTGTTTTTACACTCGCAGCTGCTTTACACAACCACCTCCGCATTCCTGTTTGAGCCCATTCATGGACAAATGGAAAGAATTTTATGTTTTGAGCTGCTACTGTATCAATGCGTCAGTACCACCGCGGATAACTGTGCGTTTGTTTGCGATTATTAAAATCGCGCATCTCTACACCTGTGTTCCTGCTTTGCTGCATTCCGAATGTGGCGTCGGGAATTTCTTGCGAAGGTGCCGTCTGCCGCCCAACAAGACGCCCACTTTGAAAAAATTGTCCACTTTCAGTGGTTTTCGGCGTGCAATGGAAAAAGTAAGGAATCCGGTGACCCCATTTTTTGATTTAAATTTTGAAGAATTAAAAAAAGAAAAAACCTAAAAAATTTAAAAATTACAAATTAAATGTTAATCGAGAAGTTGTTATTTTGTTGCATCCAAACGTCAATTTTGACTTTCCCATAGACCCTGCGTGGTTTAAAAGTGACAACATACCTTGTTTGTTTTGGCTATAGCTCAAAACAAAGTTCGGTGACCCCATTTTTTTTTCAGGATTTCTTCATCACACCGTTTGTAAAATCCTATATTGAATTCATGAAAATTTTATCGAGTAGATCACGTAACACGTCAAAACCCTTAAGTGGCATCCCCCTCCACATTCACCCCTGCCCCTTCATATATAAACTCTCCAAGATGAAGTGAACTTATGGTTCGTTCCAATAAACCTTACCCATTACTCAATTTACTTTTTAAGACCGTGGAAGCTTAAATGACAATTTTTCCATTCCCCCTTATAAGTGACTTGCCTAATTTCAAATTGGTCTCCTTCTCCAGCAATTTTCACGAGGAAAACTTACTTTGGGAAATGACATTTAAAGGGTTCCGCGCTTCGCTCGAAAGGGAGCCACCTCTCCCACATCCTCCCATGCGCTTATAATATACCTCCACAAAGTCAATTGACTTATGGTTCGTTCAAATAAACCTTCCCCATTACTCAATTTACTTTTTTTAAGACCGTTGATTTTATATAACTTATTCATTATAATGAGACTTTTGCTAATTTCAAACTTGTTCCATCAATTTTTTCATGAAAAGAAAACGTGCTTTGGAAAATCACATTGTTGAGGCTTTCCTTCCGCGCTTCGCGGAGGGGTACAACCTTCGCCACCCACCCCCTTAACATTATAACCTTAACATTTTTAAACTTCTGGTGTAGGCCTACTTTTGTTTCTAGACAAAATGGAAGTTCCTTCCTGTGACCTCGATATTTAAACATGTCAAATGGCATAATGGCTTACGTAATGTGATTACTTACCTAATAATTAATAAGATTTTTCCGCCCCCAGAAGGGAAATAGGTAGGCGCCCCACCACAGCGGTACGTCCAAAGTAAAAAGCTTCCGACGCCGAGGTTTCGATGCGTTTTTACAAGACGGCCTTCTGTCCGGCGTTGGTTCTGTTTCGATGGCGTTCTTACCAGTCATGACTCGCCTTGTTTTTCTTCTGAAGCGTTTCTTTCTTCTTTTTCTTTCTTTGTCAACATGCTATATCCATACATGGAACATCCCCCTAATAACCAAAACTGGTCACAAGAACAGTAACCATGCACGGAAACTTTTGACATGAACCCTTGGGTGCCAACTGAGGTCACAATAGGGTCACAGCGGTCAGCAACGTTAACCATGCAAATATCTAGAATTAGCTAAATCTCAAACTAATCCTGTACATCTGTCGACTTGATCAAACACTACCAAAAGTCCCTCATGACTTCATCACTTGACCCATGGTTTAGGGTCAAGGTCAAATACTTCAAAATTACGTTACACTTTCAAATCACTACTCCTCCTACAGATTAAGCAACCTGATCGTGTGAGTCATGCATATGAATGAGCTTGGCCCGTACAAAAGTTATGTGGTCGGAGGTCAATATGGGGTCATCCTGGGGTCACAGAGGTCCAAAACATATTTACTGGTGTAAATTTAAACAAGGTCAAATAGAAAATCTTTTATCCCACCCTATACTTGGAAGTTCAATAAAGTCAACATGACCCCATCACTGACCCTGGTTTAAGGGGTCAAAGGTCAAAATACATCAAATACGTACACTTTCAAATCACTACTCCTTTTACAGATTACATAGTCTGGTCATGTGACGCATGTATGTGGTGCAGCTTGACATCCCCCACAAAGTTACTTAATGACTTTTTCATCAAAGGTCATCTGGGGTCAAATACTCAGAATTAACGTTACCACTAACTTCAAATCACTACTCCTCTCAGATTAAGCAACTGGATCGTGTGAGTCATGCATATGATTAGCTTGAGCGCCCTTTATAAAAAGTTATGGGTCAAGAGGTCAATATTGGGTAATCTTGGGGTCCAGAGGTCAAAAAATTTACTGTGTGTACATTTTTAAAATAAGCAAATAGAAAATCTGTTTCAGCCCATCTTATATAGGACTTTGATGACGGAGAGAAACAAAATGGGGACCGAAGGGTAGAAAATGGTGAAGAGTGTGCATGAGTCAATAAAAAGTCAATCAATGACTTAATTCATCACTTGACCCATGGTTTAGGGGTCAAAGGTCAAATACTCAAATTACGTTACAACACTTCAAATCGCCTACTCCTCCTACAGATAAGCACCTGATCGTAGGAGTCATGCATATGAATTAGCTAGAGCCCCTTTCAAAAGTTTAGGGTCAAGAGGTCAATATGGGGTCCCGCATCTGGTGTCCCCAGAGGTCAAACATATTTACTGTGTGTAAAATTTAAAACAAGTCAAATAGAAAATCTTTTACCCACCCTGTAGTACTTGATGAAGCTAAAAAAAATTCAATTATGACCCCATCACATGACCCTTGGTTTAGGGGTCCAGGCAAAATACATCAATTCCTAATAATATTTCAAATCACTACTCCTTTTACATATACAATGTATGATCACTTGACTCATGTATGTGATGCAGCTTGACTCCCCCACAAAATTTACTTACTTTAAATTTAGATCAAGGTCATTTGGGGTCAACAGAGATTCCAAGGACCTGATTTTCACTAAAAATCTTCTTCTACAAGTTCTGATCTGAGTACTCTCGACTGTGTTCATATCTGTAAACAGATCTAGTTTCTTCTTCTTCTGTCAACACTTCAACTTGCGTCTGCTCATCATTCATGGTTGCCGTAGTCCAACAGACTTAGCAACCAAATGACCGCTGAGGCATCCCCTTTATGTCACAACATGACTTTGACCCCGTCGGGGTTCATCTAGGGTCACAGGGGTCAAAAGTGTCATTTTCCCTTAAAAAGTTTCAGCCCTAAATATTACAATGCACGGTACCGTGACTCATGCATATGAAGTAGCTGCGACCCTTCAACAAAAGTTATGGTTGAGAGGTCACTCTGGGGTCATTAAGTGGGCACTTCAACAGGTCTTAATGTGAAAAAATCGTTCAACAATACTTCAAAAATAGCTATCTGCTATATGCACCGTTGCATTCTTCACGTTAACCATACATATTGAAGCAGCTTACGACCTCTTCACAAACGTTGTGCTCGGCATGGGGGTCAAAGGTCTTAATGGGGACTTCCGTGGTCAAAAACCAAAAATATTCCAAATATCAAAACAGTTTTATCTCAAAACCCAAACATATTACAGGGAATTAACTTTAGATTTTCATTCATGTTACCTGGTTTATGCCAAGTATTTTTATTTTGGAGGTCAAAGGTCATTTACGGTCATTTCCGGTTTTAAGAGGTCAATAAATTCAAGAATTTTTTATCTCCAGAACTAAGCAAGTAGAATTTTTTTTATGCATTGGAACAATGCATTGTTTGTTGTTACCAGGTTTTTTTATATAACCGGTATCAAAGGTCCTTAGGGGGTCAAAAGGTCAATTTTGCAAAAATGCTAAAAAGACCAAATTGGGTTATATCTCAGCTATAGAAGACAATAAAGACCCGTTATTTTTTGCGCGTGATGTAACATTACTGGTAGGAGAGGTCTATGTATTCTCGACCCTCAAAGGTCACAGTTCCAAGGTCAATCAAAATCTACAACAAGCTCCAATGATCTGAATTTGTCAGGGATAAGCCTTGTGGCATCATACTACAGAACAAGTACAGTTGACCCCATCGTGACCCAGGGGTACTTTATAGGGTGAAAAGGTCAAATCCCAGACATGCTTGTATTGAAGTGAAAACTAAATAATATTGATCCTTGTAAGTTGTTACACGCAAAATACATTTAATGACAATTTGTGAAGTTACAGGGGTCCAAGGTCAAGTCACTCAAGGGGTCATTAATGGTCCCATCCTTTCCCAATACGGGCCGTCTTGGAAATTAGATCTGTCCCAGGTCTAGTTTCTTTCTTCTGTCAACACTTCAACAATTGCTTCTAGCTCAGTCATGGTTTGACGTATGCGGACCAGACTTACACCGTATGACCGCTGAGGCATCCCATTTATGTCCATGATCTTTGACCCCTGGTCGGTCATCTAGGGGTCACAGTGGGTCAAAGTGTCATTTTCCTTTAACAAGTTTCAGCGCCTACAGCTTACAATGCACGGTACGTGACTCAATGCATATGAAGTAGCTGAGATCTCCTTCACCAAGTCTGGTTGAGAGGTCAATCTGGGTCATTAAGGGGGAACTTCCGGTCTTAATGTGAAAAATCTTCAAAAAATTTTCAAAAATAGCTCTCTGCTCTCTGCAACATTGCATGATCACAGTGACTCCTACATACGGAGCCGCTTAAGACCCTTCACAAACGCTGTGCTCGGACATGGGGGTCAAAGGTCATAAGAGGGGAACTTCCGGCAAAAACCAAATATTCAAAAATTTTATCTCAAACCAAACTAGTACCAGTGACTTAAGTTGCAGACTTATGCTTTCATGTGACCTGGTGTAATGCAATGTATTTTTATTTTGGAGGTCAAGGTCATTTTAAGGTCTTCCGGTTTTAAGGTAAATATTTCAAGAATTTTTTTATCTCCAGCTAAGCATAGTAGAATTTTTTATTTGCATGGGAACAATGCATTTTGTTGTGTACACAATTTTTTTTTATACCGGGATCAAAGGGGCATTAAGGGGTCAAAAGGTCAATTTTTGCCAACAATTTTTCTTTTTTTAATTAACAAATTGGAATTATCTCAGCTATAGAAGACAATAAAGCCCGTTTTACTACGAGTGATGTAACATTAGTAGAAGAGGTCTATGATATTCTCGACTCCAAAGGTCAAGTTCAAGGTCAAAGGTCACACTTTACAACAGCTCCGATTAACTGAAAATTTGACTGAATAATTTTTTTTTCCTCTGGATTCGTAAATCAAGAAAAATACAGGTTGACCTATGGTGACCCAGGGGTCACGTTAGCGGTGCAAAGGTCAAATCCCTGACATGCTTGGCTGAGTTTGAAACTCAATAATATTGATCCTTGTAAATTGTTAATGGGTAGTGGTCACCCTGGTTGCTTTTATTTTCTCGAATTTCTGATTTTTTGCACCATTTTACACGTAACTGTGTTCTATCTTACCAACAAAGGTTATCCCACTGCATACAATCTGAGCTGTATTTTTTGCCGATTTAGAGTACGAACCGCTATTATCATTTAAAGTCACAAACCATACATGGTCTTACGGTGGAATTTAGCACATTTCACGCCGTCAGCGCAAGGCTTCCGCAATCGCGTCGCGCAGTGAATTTTTGCTGGCTGTAATGAAGCGTGCGCGTGTTAATGTACTTTTGCGCAGAACGCATCTTGGAAAAACGAAATAATCTTGAAAATGTCAACAAAGCGCTTTAATTTAGACAGGTGAAATTTCAATTTCTTCTGATTTCAGGAGTTGAAGACAAAAGAGGTTTGATTCATAGTACATAAAGAATAGTATTTTTATCACTTCACACATACTCCATTTTTGCAGTTAAAGGTAAAGTTATGTTGAGAAAGAACAGCTGAAATGGGGTGAAAAGTCACTTTTTTACTAAAACGGATTTTCTCAATGTTAAATTTTCGAAAATGTTGGCAATTTGTTCAGACAAGATAATTCAAATCCGAAGTAAAGGTCAGGTTTAACTTACTCTACGATATCACTCGATCCCACAACCACCGTCTAGGGACGGTTTTCTCAATTTTCCATTTTTCGATTTCTAACAAAAGATATCTCCAATATATAGTCAAATTTTTGGAAAGAAAGGTAAAAATCACACTTTTTAACATTTTTCCTTATAATTTCGAAAAGTAGCTCTATTTTAAAAATGCTAAAAACCGTCCCTAGACAAATTTGTCTTGTGTTCAAAAAATACATAAGAAATCATGAAGATCAAATTGTTTTTTGTTATGTAAAAAGGCAATATTTAGAAATTTTTTAATTTTTTAGTATTTTTCTCAAAATCCGGACAGTTTTACATTATCTAGAGGCCATCATCGGGTTTATCGTCCAATTCTCTTTCTAGAATTAACACTTTACATACAATCATCAAATATTTGCAAAGTTACAAACCAAAATAGAAACCCGGAAACTCAAGGTTGAACCCTACCCTTAACCACGTAAAATACATTTTGAATGACTATTGTGACATATTGGTGAAGTTACAGGGCTCAAAGGTCAGTCACCTCCGGGGGTCATTAACGTCACCATCCATTCCCAATAAATTCTTGTAAATTAGATCTGTCCCCAGGTCTAGTTTTTATTATTGCTGATTTCCAGTAACTGGAGGTACAAATTCTTGGGAAGTACAAAAAGATCTGCATCAATTGGGTATTTGCAAGTGTCACTGGGGGAAGATACCTGTATTAGAATTTTAATGACACCTCAAAACACTTGTGTCTCTCAAACATTTTGCAATACACATAAAATACATTACCATATTGTATTTTTGTATTCATCACAGTGATTACAAGGAGAGTTAAAAAATATTTTTACATATCAGCTTCTTCAGGAAATATATAACCTGAAGAGGCTTAATCTTGAAATACTGTTTTCATGTCTGGGACATTATAATATTTCCTGTGTATAAAGAGAAGTCAATACAATCAATAAGAATTATTTTACAACAGAGTCACCATTACAAGGGATACACTGAAGACTTGGTTCAGTTCTAGGTAAATATACATAGTCACATAATGACAATTTTAAATCAAGAGACATTTTCATCCCTTTGTTTCACCAACTTCAACTGCTGCCAGTTACACAGTTTGTGGCAAACACTGTGGGCCCATTTCCTAAAATAATAATAAACTGAGGAATTGGATCAAATCTGAGTAAATATAACGCATTATCAGATAGTACACCAATTTTAAATTGTGCTAAGACAATTTCAAAGTAACTGTAACACCATCATGTTATGAAATACAAAAATTCACATTCACTCTCAATTAAGACTACAATGATTCACCCGAAATATTCAAATATTAGAAATTTGCAGAAATATGCTTATAATGAAGGACAATTTCTGAGAAAATACTCACTAAGTTTATTTTTTGCAACTGAAAACTTTTTTTTATTTTCGATTTATCAAATCACTGATAGTGCCTTTAAACAAGTCATCCCTTTAGTCGCCTCTTATGACATGATGGGAGTACATCAGGCCTATTCTTTACCCCGAGCCCACAACGTGTCAGCTTGGGTTCAGGCACAGTGTGTCCCCTGAGTCTGTCAATCCTTCAACAAGCCGATCACAGCATGTCGGGTAAAGGATAGAGAATATTTTTGATTGGTTCCAATTACATGCCAGGATCTTCCACGTTCATGCTTACAAAATCTCACACACCAAGGCTCCGCTACACGTACTAGTTCCTCCTAAAAGGAGCCATTATTAAGTATGGCCATCAAATTTCACACAAACATTTCCAAATTTCATCTATATTTTACTGATTTCAGAAAAATTTGAAATCTTGACAAATGATGACAAATTTGTTCCGTAATGCCATTCATATTGTTACCATAAATATAAAGTTGTGTACCAAATTGGTTTCTTACAAAGAAATAAGCAACCCATACAGAATGACCAACTTTAGCACCCTGTATGGGTGCTTTTTGGGACAATTACAGTATAGTCCCAAACTCTGTATTTTTACACATATGTAGGGCAGGACAGCAGTGAAGCCGTACAAAATACCACAAATGTAGCGCGAGTGGCTTGAAACTGTTCCATTTGCACTTTGCCTACTGCAATAAGGATTTTTCGACTGTGTTTGCAATTGGCAGACATATTTATTCTCAGTGGGCAATTCCATGATAAATGATATTTTTAAAACTACTGTTTATCACTATTAAGGCAAATTCTTTGTTTTCCTGTCCATGTATGAATTAGGTTTATATCACTGCACATTGTAACTTTTGCTAAAAATGGGACAAATCAATGCACTTGTGCTGAATTTTGATTGCTTGTCCAATGCACTCACTCCTGCATTGGATGCATAAAAATCTCAGTGCATGGCAATTGATTTGTCCCATTTTTCTCGCAAGAATAAAGGGCAGATAACCAAACTCATTTTGGCTCCATCACACCCTTTCAAAAGTCAACCTAAAATTCTGCCCATTTTGCTTAGTATTCTCCTAAATGCCTTCATCTGAATGGCTCCATTCTCTGACTCTGACTGGTGTTTTGGCAAGAGAAGTTTCAGTACTTTCCCACAATGCCATTGTACTCGAAGCAGGTTTTTGTACCGGTACTGATGAAACATGGTTTAAAGTACTTCTAATCACAAACTTGGATTTTAAGAATGTTTCCTCTCTAAACGATTCACATGACTACCTGTCACAAAAATCTCCATTGGAACAATGCTGTGGGAAGCTTCTGGATACTCTCCTTGGTGTTGGTTGTTTCCCATGCAGACTTTATCATCTGTACCAATGTTTACATCCATCATTAATAGAACTATAACAAGTGGGCACCAGCCTCTTCCCCAAAGATTGTAATGGACATTAAAAACAAGAAGGGCATTTACATCCATTATTCCGCCCCCCTCACAAGTTGTGGGCTATGTTAATTACGATTAAAATGTGCAGTACACTGACTTGACGAGCACCCGCCATTTTCATATTTTTTAGCTTTTGTGCAGGCAGTTGCTGGTAGATTGGCTGGTAAACTATAACCTGTGAATGGTCAGAGCACGAATTGTCATTTTTTGCATAATAATAATTACTATTTTGGGGCAAATTTGCATTCTCTCCACATCCAAACTCATTTTTTTGGCACATGTATCCTCTTGTCACTGACTGTCTCTCGGTTTGGCATGCCAGCCTTACACCCACATCCATTTCATATGTGAGTACGCCCCCAGAGGCTGCACTTGCCCACAAAAAGACACTGTACTGAAATTTCGTATTGCGCATGTGAGTTTTTGGGTCAAACTTTGAATCTGCTGAGGGCAGGCGCAAAGCAACAATAGCACATTTTTGAATATCGCCCCCAATTTTCCAATATTTTGAGATTTTTGCACTTGCATTGGTAATTGGCATAATCCATACCTGTGAATGGTAGACCTCGAAATTCATATGTGTGTCGCAAAAGAAGGAACTTTGTATAGAGGAATTACATCAGACCTCTGGAAATGTGTTCTAAAGGTGCATAGCTGGCGAAGTTTGACATGTAACATGTCCATAGTTTGTGTCTGTCGGTTCAGGTAGTCAAGAGATCGGTTCCCATTAGGTGGCACTAGATCATCATGGATTACTAAATTTGGCATTCCAGCTCCACCTTCAAATTGCAATTGTTATCCAGATTCCAGTGCAAAAATCTCAGTTTGAATTGGGGGCGCTCTTAAAAAAGTGCCATTATTGCTATAATCAATTGACGATCTGCTGGCCCATGGGAAAACATTGGCTTCTATAACCCGAACCCTTGAGAAAAATAGATTGCTTTATTTCCCTTCAAACTATGTAGTTTTTGAATATTTCATCTCTAACGATTCACATGACTACCTGTACAAAAATCTCCATTGGAAGCAATGCATTGTGGGAAGCTGCTGATATCTTCTCTTGGTGTTGGTGTTCCCATGCAGACTTATAATATGTACATATTATACATCCTATCAGTAATATGAAATATAACAAGTCACCAGACATCTTTTCCCAAATGAATTGTATGGACCATTAAAAACAAGAAGGGCATTTACATCCATTAGTCAGCAATTGTGGGCTATGTTAATTACGATTAAATGTAAGTACACTGACTTTGAAGAGCACCCGCAATTTTCCAAATATTTTTAGATTTTTGCACAGTTGCATTGGTAATTGGCTGGTAAACTATAACCTGTGAATGGTAGAGCACGAAATTGTCTATGTGTTGCATAATTAATAATTACTATTTTGGGGCAATTTGGCAGTCTCTCACTCAAAGACCCCATTTTTTTGGCACATGTATCCTCTTGTCACTGAATGTCTCTGGGTTTGGCATGCCAGCATTACACCCACATCCATTTCATATGTGAGTACCAACCCCAGAGGCTAGCACTTGCCCACAAAAAGACACTGTACTGAAATTTCGTATTGCGCATGTGAAGTTTATGGGGTCAAACTTTGAATCTGCTGAGGGCAGGCTCAAAGCAACAATAGCACATTTTTTGAAGAGCACCTCCAATTTTCCAAATATTTTGAGATTTTTGCACTTGCATTGGAAATTGGCTAGTAATCCATACCTGTGAATGGTAGACCTCGAAATTCTATGTGTGTCGCAAAAGAAGGAACTTTGTAATTAGAGGAATTAAAATCAGACTACTGGAAATTTTGTTCTAATGTGAAATAGCTGGGAAGTTGTGACATGTACATGTCCATTAGTTGTTCTGTCGGTTCAGGTAAGTCAAGAGATCGTTTCCATTAGGTGGCACTATATCATCATGGACGGACATAAATTTGGCATTTCCAGCTCCACCTTCAAATTGCAATTGTTATCCAGATTCCAGGTGCAAAAATCTCAAGTTTGAAAATTGGGGGCGCTCTTAAAAAAAGTGCCATTATTGCTATAATCAATTGACGATCTGCCAGGTCCCATGAAAACATTGACCTTCTAGAAACCCGCACCCTTGAAAAAATGATGCTTTAATTTCCCTTAAACTATGTAAGTGTTTTGAATTATTTCAATGCCTATGTAATAAAATCCCACTTTACATTTTGTTTATGTATTTTTAATTTGGGGAAAAATTGAACAAAACTATACCTAATGTACCCACCAAAATGCTAGACTACTCTGTAGTCCAATTGTTTTTGTTTTTTTTTTTTTTTTTTACTTTTATTTTTTTTTCCAATTGGTGTGTGTTTTTCCCCAGTAGGCCTATCGCAAAGAGAAAAGATAAAAAAATAGCTGAGGGTAAAGGGCGCGATAACTACTAACCGTTGAGAATTTCACTTTATTGGAAATCTCCAATGCCAAAATCGAGCAGATCGTGTCCTACCCCCCCCCCCCCCCGACTTTATCATGCAGGTCAATTGAGGGTGCAATAACTACTCCCTGTTAATTTTCACTTCATCACCATAAGGCGGTCATACCTGGGCAATTGGACTACTTACTTTCACTTAGCCTAAGTTCGGAGTCGAGATTGTTAACGTGGGTTTCTATGGCGAGTTCCGTCCAAAACTTGGCAGACCCTAATATAAGTATGATGTCATCGTTTGAACCAAATTGACCAATGGCTAACAAGGATTTGCGGGGCTTGTATCTGGGGCGGGTTATCTCTGTGATCGATATTCATGAGCCTTGTGTCCCGTGTTGGCTATGCACACACACTTTAAGTGCCAAGCATTTTGAATAGTTGTTGAAAAAGAAATCCCAACATAATTTTTATTGAGAGGCAAATTAATTTGATCGGTATTCAATCTTATTAAGTACATATTCATTGTTATTTGTGCAAGATTAGAACTGTATATGACTTGTATTAAGCGAGCAATCGTGAATTAATCACAGCAAGTGTGAACGGCATGTGCCGTAAACTGGCCGCTGCGCGTAATTCTCAGGTAAGGAATCATTTCATAGTGATGACGCATTGCTTTGTTTTTGATGATATCATGTTTGGGGCTGAATCGCTTCTCGCTGATTGGGGTAGGGGAGGAATGAGCTTACTTGACAAAAACCTGACACGTTACGGCATCCTGTAAATTTTTCCGGGATCAATTTGAACAATTATAAGCAGATTTACGTAAGTTTTTCTAACCTCACCCCCGTCAAAAACACAACGCAATCATGGCAATGTGTCTTTCCACGGCAGCTTACGCGTGTGCACCCTCTGCCTGTCCTGATTCACGCCCGTTTGATCTGAACAACAGAATACACTGTGCGTAGCCCACGTATTTTGCGGCATGGTACCCATCACTACTACTACTCTATCTGCTCGAAAAACAGCGGAAAACAGTCACAAACTTCACAGATTCAGTCACAAACTCCACAGATTTAGTGCACTGATTCCAGCGAAATCCAAAAATTCGCAATCATTGTTATTTTTGCATGCAATTAGCTACATTTGAAGCCGATAGATCGATTTTCAAGAATGAAGGACTCATTTTTTTCCGATAGGTAAAGGAAGAGTACTTGCACTTACTTTAAAATAAAATCACGAAAAGTCATGAATTCGTGTAAAATATTACCAACTGAATGTTTTTATATCGAAGTGAACTTGCATTCATCAAAGATCTGAATTATTTTCAATTAAAAAAAAACAATATTTTCGTCCGATTTTATGCATCCCTTCAACTTTTACAAGTCCTATTCATTTGTATATCTGATGATTGACAGATCTTACTATTCGAATCCACAGAATGCAGATCACCTGACCGCAGCTGAAAGTACATAGTCGATTTTTTTTTTTCCGAGGGAGTGTCACTGAACTTTCGCGGTCACACCTTAGCGGGATCATAAAGGGGCCATCATTGACGCCCATGAGTAATATTCGCATCCAAAACCGCAGGTATGTGTAAAACAGTGACCCTCTTTACACCGACCCAGGTCCCGAGGGCAGGTTAATTGTAGAGATTCTTTTTGTGGTATAATGCCATTGTCAGAAGGGATCTAGGCCTAATTAAGCTTATTTACGGCGTGATTGCGTCACGCATATTTAGCAATCGAAGAAAAATGACAACAATAATAATAGATAATGATAATACTGGGTTAAATAAGATGGGACAGCACACAACATACTTTAAAACATGCAAAAATCGACTATGGCATAGTCTACCAAAATGCTGAACCATTACAACATTTGAATTCTTCAATCTATTCAATAATAAAACTAATATTCTGTATTACAGCTGCAAGTTTGGTCCTCCAACTGCGTTAAAAGCTGCATATTATTTTCTTTCAAACCTTTTTTATTGATATATGATGGTTCAATTACCTTGAAAGGCTTGTTTCAATAATTTCACGAATGTGTAATTTCATTCACGAGCTTGTGTGTCCTTGCAGTGTAGTTATCGTTTCCTGGCCCATTAAAAAAAGCACTACTTTCTGTCCTTTTAGGATCATGAATATGCCTGAAGCAAAACCTATGAGGCGATACACCTAGAACATGCAAAAATGCTGCAGCTTAAAGGTGCAAAAAGAGATTTTTGATTGGCACCCAAATATGATGGTCATAATAGTAATTTCATATTTAAGACTAGTCCCAATAGATTCTACCTTGTATTTGGACTACAGGACCAATGTTTAAAAGAGAGAAAAAAGGCGATTTTGATTCACTTATATTTCAATAATAAACAACAGGGCTGCATGTGATATTATTTTGCTCTTATACGTGAAATATATTATAGATTTTTGAACCAAAGAGAAACATCTCTTTCAAGCTTAAGCCTTTCAGATGGGTTTTTTTTATGGGAAACTTACATCAGGGGCAAAAATCAGTACTTTTAATTTTTTTTTTAATGTGAAATCTCTCATTGCACCTTTAAGTAAAACATGTTCAAATGGTGTGAAATGTTTCCAATATGATCTTTCTTATATTATCAATAAGTACAGAATTTATACTACAGTTCTTATCTTAGTTCCTACAGAGAGAGAGAGGGAGAGGACAGACAAGACAGAAAACTGAAAGTTACTGTGTTTAGCGAGTATGTTTCGAAAAATATTTCTAACATATGAGCTAAATTGTAAATCATGTATGCCTAATGGAAAATAACAAATGAATGTTGGTGCATTTGCATTGACACTTGAATTGGTTTATTATTATTGCCAGGAATAAGGTACTTCCCACTATGCCTCTCACTAAGGCAACGGAACTCCAAACTCATTAAATTTCCACCACTTCAATGTGTAATGCTTACTGCTATCCCTTTAGCAGAGGCTAGGTTGAATTCGCTTTGATTTAAGGGCACACCGAAGGACTTTTGTAAGGATCTAGGTGTTGGACAAAAAGTGTGAGTGGTGGTTTAGGGACTGATCAAAATTTTGTGATCCTAAAATATCTCACTGTTCATTATTTTAATTTTGCATCCGGTAATTTTCCCCTTAACTTCCTTTTTGTGATGTAATTTTCAATTTTTATGGACTGTGGTTTAGTGGTTTACTAATGGGAATAACAAAACAAAACCACTTTGGAACCAATGAATTGGGCAGCACAATATTTAAATTTTAAGTTTCTTTATTTAAAAATTTGTGTTTTTTTTGTGAGTGTTTTCTAATTCAGGGATGCAAGTGGTACACTTTCCAAAAATAACGTTCCTGAAAATTGATCCAGCCCTGGCCCAGCAGCCAAACGCTTGCATGCGACAGTTAACTTTTATGGGGGAATCGTTTTAAGTAGAACAACGCGGCCCTCCTAGTTGTTTTTACGCTAAAATATTCCTGTCACCCTGTGATATGACATGACAGCTCATTGCAGAAGGCTATACACAATACCTTTATTCTCATTCTTTAATCACTTTATTCAAAATAAGAAGCTATTAGTAACATATTACGAAAAAATTATGGTAGATGTTATGCAACGAACTACCCCAGCCTTTTAAATTGATCAGCCCGAGCAGTGCGTATGTCATATCGCGTCTCATATTACATGGCTAAGAACCATGAAAGTTGCATAAACAATCCCAAGTGTTTAAGAATTCAATGTCAATGCATAGTCAAGTTTTTATGTGACAGTAAAAATGGCCAGTTCAAATGTCACTGCTGATTTACTTGATTTGTTTAAATGGGAAACAGACAATTTACCTGTGAAGGAACTGTCCATGTCCCTTTAAATTCTTAGATGGGTAGTTAATGCAGCTTATTTTATCACAGTTATCATGCATACAAATGAGCATTTTCCACCTCATTAATTGCACGTCGAGTTTCCCTTAAAAACAACTAATTAAACACTGTTAAAAATAATTATACAATGTGTGACTAGAATTCCTATTTTACTACACAATGCGATAATATTACAAGATATTTTTATTATCATAATAGCAATTCATTCAACTTTAATAGGTTATAGCACACTGATTTTGTTACGTTTTTCCCAAAAGCAATAGAACTAAGTTATTGTCCATATCTATTAATAGTGTTGTTTGTTTTTAAATTTACAATTTTTCTGTTGAGGCCCGCCCGGGAAGGGAGAAGGGGACAAAAACAGAGAATTGTCAATAAAAATTTGCCCACATTCAATCCCTGGTAAGTTTCATTATAATTAACTATGTATACCAATCCCATACAGTAATTGTACTGTCCTTTTCTTATCAATTAGGTAAAATTCATAGACAGTTTCCAGATGGTAGACCTTTACAACATATCCTCTTCAAATTGACTTATAGGTGCATTATGTTATAGACTTCCTATGTGTGTTGCTGTTTTGTTGTTTAATGGTTTGTGCATGCATTGAGTGGGGGTGTGGGTGTAACAGTGTGGTAGCTTGATCTATCAGTTTCTTCTCTTTTTTTAAATACTGTTAATTTTGTAACCCTTTGTAGGTCAACAAAAGTTTAGTGCCTCCCCATTTATTTTTACTTGACGCTAATCAAATTGATAAAATACATGTACCTTGTACAAAAAAAGCAAATAAGAATTATCAGTTGGCGTATTAATAATGACCCACTTTCAAAAAGACTTTCACTTAAAGGGGCATTTAGTGATCTACAACCTCGTCCCCCACTTACCTAAAAAAGTTTAGGCTTTTATTCATCTGAACCGTTGCCTTATCCCACGTGTTACCTAATTTTAACAAACATGCAAATTTGATCGTATCTGTGAGAAAATTTGCAAGTTTTTGTATTTCTGTCCATAAACGGACAGAAATTACAAGCCACTGGCCTATACACCGTGGGGAAACAGTAAGTTTGCTCATACCACAAAAAAAACCGCAAGAATCGTGATCAACTCAAACTTTGTGACTAAGCTTTTCTCAAGGATATCTAGTGAACAATGATGAAACAGAAGGTGCTGGAATCACGAAATGCACCTTTAAAATTTAAACAAACCAGTTTGTCAGTACAACTTTGGAGGTGGATTTTTTTGTCCCCATGGAGAAACCCAGTATCTACAAAATACGCCAACTCAGGAGTGTACCGCAAGGGGGTTTGGGGGGAAGCGGGGTGGGGGGGGGTGCAATTCTACAAAAGGGCAAAATTCTACTTCAAAACGTTTCCACACTTATAGCAAAGCCCCTTTTTGGTGATAAGAGTCAAAAATCCAAACGAACCATTGGGTTGGGGTAAACTCCACCTTTCAATTCCCCCCCCCCAGAGTAAATCTGTTGACAGCCCTGCACCAAATACATGTAACATCAAGCAATTGGTTACAACATTTATGACAAAATAATGTTAGATTGGAAGTAGGTTCATTGCATAACTTTATTTACAGACATATGAGATAAGGTTGAGACATGACACATTTTTCCATAATCTTCTTTGATGTCCTTCCAACATGGCTGCTTAAACAATGTATGACACTATATAACCTCTATTAAACTACAATATCAATATTTTTCACTCACGTGCTGGCCACTTTGTCCCACCCTTTAAAACAGCTATTGTCACACCTATCATTAAAAAAGCCATACTTAATTCCAACTGGCAGCTGCTGACAACAAAAAGTCTTTCAATTGTATAAACTCGCTCAATAAAGGGGAGCCAAAATACTGCCCATCCATGTGACTCATACAGAACTCAGTGATTCCTTTGCTGACTTCTTGAAAACAAGACCTCAAATCAGAAATAATCTCGATAATATCGTGACAGTAAACCATAGTCACCCAATTCCACAGAGCAAGAACCACCACAGATATTGGTGAACCAAACAATACAAAAATGGATGAATTTGATATGGTGAACGAAGATGATGTCGTGAATAATCTCAAACTACCAATAAATCCTCTTCTCTTGATGTACTACCAACATGGCTGCGTAAACAATGTATGACATCTAATATCACCTCTATTAACTAAAATAATCAATATTTCCCTCAAGTCTGGCACTTTTCCCACCTCTTTAAAACAGGCCTATGTCACAGCCTATCATTAACAAGCAACACTTAGATCCAAATGAACTCAAATTATCGACCAGTCTCCAATATTAAGTGTTTTTCAAAATTAATGGAAAATGGCATTCTCAAACTCTTCTCTCATATGTCCTGTACATAAATCTGTTGGAAACCACAATCTGCTTACAAGCCTAATCATGGAACTGAAACTGCTCTCCTTAAGGTAAAATGATATCCTTTGTGCTTGACAACCAAAAAGCGTATATCTTGTGTTACTTGATTCGAGTGCAGCCTTTGCACCTATTGATTTTGACATCTTGGATGAAGGCTTGCAAAATCCTTCTGCATAAATGGAGCCGTCAGATCCTGATACTCTCCTACCTTCGAGGACGTAACAGCCGAGTTTGCATTAGGTGGCGATCTATCTAAGACACAACAATTGGACTTTGGCCCTACCACAGGGATCAGGGTAGGTTCCTGGTACTTTTCAGCTCTACACATACCCACTTGGTAAGATCATACAGAAATACCTGAAATAAATTTCCCCACATCTATGCCGATGACACCCAAATATACACAGATTTTAATCCTCGCATACCCGGAGAGAGGTAACGCTCTTTTCAAATTGGAGTCTTGCATTGGCTGAAATTAAGAACTGATAATGTAAATAACTTAAACAATGAAGATAAAACCAAATTCTTTGTCGCTAGCTCCAAGAACAACCTCTACTTCAGATGACCCAATTCTCAATGTATGTGGCTCCAGAAATCAAACCATCTGTTTCTGTTCGAATCTCGGAGTTTTCTTTGATTGAACTATGACTATGTCAACTCATGTTTCTGCTGTTTCACAATCTTGAATTATCATTTAAGAAATATTGGCCGCATTCGATGTTATCTTGATGAAGAGACTTGTAATCATGCTGTACGCTCCTTGTTGTATCCGTATAGATTCATTGCAATTCTTTGTTCTATGGAATGACAGCTAAAGACACCCAGAAACTACAGACCGGCACGAAATAGAGCGGCCAGGCTCATTTTCAGGCAAACCGTATGGATCATACCTCTCCTCTCCTGCAAGAACTTCACTGGCTACCAACAGTTCGTGAACGCATCATGTACAAAATTACTCATAATTTCATAAAAAGTAGACAGCACACAACTCCAAACTCCATCAAAATCTCATAAGATCTCATGATTATTCAAATGGTAACATGTTCCTTCGATCTCCTGGCAGACAACAATCTCCTATTCGCTAGAACGTAACACATCTATGGTCACAAAGCCATCTGCAATTCTAGTTCTGTGCCAGCTCTTTGAAACATTACCTTTATCACTCCGTTCATCTTCACAATCTTGCAAATTTCAAATCTAAATGAAAACTACTTATTTCCTAAATAAGTGTCTGTGAACACGCAGCAAATAATTTTTTCACATGTATTGTAAGATTAATTTGTTAACCAAATTGTAGCCTAAGTTGTAGCCTAAGTTGTAGCTTAAGTTGTACTATAAGACTGCCATGTTAATCGCTTTGATCATTTATTGCTAAAGCGCTTATAAATTGCCATTTCTCTCATCATTTTCATCATTTTGGTATTTAATGGATACAGCCTTTCCCCATAATTTGCATTTACTAAATCAGAGTGATTGCAATTTTTCTCAGTGTAGATAATGCATTTTCAGTGAGGCTGCAGCACTGGGGTCCTAAGTCATAATCTGAAGCTAGTCTTAACGTGTAAATTCAATCTGCTCTGGAAGAAATTTTGTAATTTGTTATTTGCTATCCATGATGGTGGAGAATTACAATCCATGGCTTACACTGTCCGGTACACTGTAATTATACAAACCTTTGCTCATACAATTCAAATGCAGTATCATTATCGATGGACATTTTATGATATCCTATTCTCAGGTTTATCTAAGAACCAATTTGAATCAAAATGAATGTGCTAGAATCCCAAATTGACCTTTGAATTATTAAAGACACTATCAATGATTCACTTGAAGATAAGAACATTGTTTAATTTGTCAGTGAATAGCTTGAAGTGCAGGATAAGTCTGGGACTCTCAATTTTCCAAGGAAGTTTAAGAAGATATTATCGGTGATTCATCCAAAAGAGTCCAAAATATATTGAAATTTGCAGGAATAGCTTAAAAATGAAGAATAATCCTGTATAAATTCTCATAAGTTAACTTTTTTCCAACTGAAGACTTGGCAGAAAAGGAAGAAAACAAAAGTGTTCAAAGATACATGAATCCCATTCAATTACGTGTGTGTAGTAAGTGTCTGTATGGACCGTAATGACTAAAATATCGGATTTTTGTCCTAGGTGGCTTTTGAGACTTATTAACTTGCAGGGTAGTTAGGAAATACCTTTCAGATCCATGTTACTTGTTATGTGTTATACCTTTTTGTTTGATTATTTTTTTTATGTTCTGATTTAGCAAAATCACTGAGTCCTTTAAGTGTTTACTACACAAATCAATTCCCAATTAATTTTGGCATTTTCAGAATGTTTTTTTCTTCTCTGCTCTTTTTGGTAAAATCAGTTCATGCTAAAATGCAAAATGATACACAACTACCTATACTGACCTTTATCCCCATAAGTACAAATCTTTTGGAGAGGACAAGGGAACAGGATTTCCCCATTTTTCTAAGTGGGGTGAACAATATCACGCCCCCCCCATTTTTAAAGCATAACCAAATGTACTTGCCAAATACAGACACATTTGCTAAGCCCTTTTCTTTGCAAATTTGATGAATCCATCACATAAAACCCTGCACATCCAATTTGGGGCAATTACCTGCATCCTGGCAAATTAAACCCACATGCCCAATCCACAGAGCCCCTGCAACTTGCTGGCCAAAATAGTAGTTTTAATGTTGTAATTGAACACCAGATTTTGAAAATTGCACCAATGTAGCCCAATTAAGGCAGGCTATTTATACCAACGTGCCTATCCGTGGTGAACCCAACCAAGGCATATTACAATTGCACAGTTCACTTCCTTCCACTTGATGTCATTCTAAGAGACACAAGTCTACTCTTCCATCTCATTCGGACTTGCGCAATCTTGTGGCTATTTTCATAACATCTCTCCGTCAATTGTCTCTTGTTGCTCTCTTCTTAGACCCCGTTCACACATGTACATTATGAAATCATTTATTCAACAATAATTCCGAGAAGATTGGGAGAATTGGCATTTTTGAATCATCTTTGGTTTTTTTTGAGAATTTAAAATTTTTCTTAAGAGACATTTTGTAATCCACAACCCCATCTCCCAAATTAACAAGGCGACTCGTATTTACGCGATGCGTAAAATATGTCTCCGCCGAATATCGCGATCATAAGTGATGACTAAATTCACAGTCCACTCTTAATTTTGGCCACCACTAGCGCAAAAAAGTGTTACCTGTTTGGTGAAATGACTCAGGAACTTAAAATTCATCAGTAAAATCCCTGAAAATTCCAAATGGACCAAAAAGGCAAGAAAAGGGGGCGGAGGGGGATCGAGAAAAAGTAGACGGAGGAGCACAGATTAGAGGTAAAGAAGGAGAGAATCATAAGGGAGGGGGGGAATGCGGTAGTAGAACAAGGTGGGAATAAGAGAGACAGACAAAAAAGAAAGAAAAAAAAAAAGGCAAACCAAGCGGTGGCGGAAACAGGAATTTGACTTGGGCCAAGAGATGTGGAAGATTAAGCAGAGGAGGGAACAGTAAATTTAGTAAAAATATGGATAATTTATTCAATTTGGCAACACTATTTTTGAAAAAAATCATGTGACCACATT
>JAMKCH010041364.1:0-13570 GCA_023653785.1 Ophioderma brevispina
TTTTTCTACAATGATCCAACCATGTTCCCATTTGTACGACATGCCTGAATATATTTATTGCGTCGATGCTTTATTTTCCTCCAACAATTGAACAACTTGAGAACAATCTCAAACTAAGCCTCATCTTCACCAACATGTCTTTATTATTCCGAATTTGACGCTGACAACCACTTAACTGATGATTATACGCGCTTAAAATATACAGCAAGTGCAACTAACAGATTGCAAAAAATATTTCTGTCAAACCAAAACCCACTGCCACTGCGCCTTGCTCCTACGCTGTCCGAATGCGTTTATAAAAATTTTTCCTGTCCGACGGTAAAAAACAAGTCCTACTCCTCCGATGACGGATAGGTTTGTGATTGCTAACATTGCTTAATGCCGTTGCTAGGATATAGTCAGAGCTCTTGGCTAATAATAAACAATAGAATTCACTGTGACTGGTCATCCGGAAGGCATAACAACTGCCAAATAAACCAGGTTCATTGTGGAATGAACCATTTCTGCATGGGGTAAAATTGTTTATTTCCAGACTAGCTTCATAACAGTATTCATTAAATCTGGCTTTTTGAGCATATCAAACTTCTCCCACGTTACATCTTTAATAAACTCCCCTGCGTTAAACGCCATCGTGTATGAACCTTCTGTCACAAATAACAATATCTAGCACCGATATCAAAGTTAAACAACAACAAAATCAAACGTTTTGTTCAAAATTTTAACTGTATTTTTTTTTTACAGTGTATTTCCCGACGAGCCCCAATTTTGTTACGGTCACCTTGACCAAGGCCAAACACCTCTAACCTACGGATTCAAACTCCTGAATAACTAGACATACACTGTGAACGTAGTACAAATTTTAAAACAAGTATTTATTTTTCAATTGTGTGTTTAAATCAATCGCAAACATCAATTAGGTATCAATAATCAAGATTAATCTATAATAATAAATTGTTAATTAATAATCTACTGAACTTACGACCTTGTGTGTGCCTCGAACGCGGCTGCAAGCAAGATTACTACTCTAAGTGATCGCCGAACTTGCAAAGAGTCTTGGCGAATATTCCAGCGCAATACTTCAATTTCCAATAGTAGATCGTGTCCACGGACGACTTGTCCTTCTTGAAGAAAACCAGCTCCTAATGACTCCCGAAGGTCGAGGTCGACTAATATAAAGTCCAAAAGTGCTGTAGCTTTTTTATCCCTGGATAACTCAGAGGCCACGGCAATACAAACAGAAGTCGCTCACACAATCGGACGAAAGTACTGGAGCTGAGACTACTATGACAATATCCACTATAGGAAATATTTGTACTAGAACTGTGATTGACTGTCCTGTCACTTGGAAACTCTGCTAATACTGAGTCACGGATGTATTAAACTCTCGCGAGGAGTAATGAAGGTTGTGATACCGTACCTGAACTCATCTTTTTCTCACCAGGGCTTTTTATCCGTCAAACTGTTAATATCTAGAAGGACTATTCCTCCTATATGAGTCATGTGCTAAATCTTATCTAGCCCATTAACAAATCATAAGTCCACAACCACCCCACCCCCCATGCACACAGCATATCTGCCTGTACATACAGTAGGCGCCGCCTATAGTCCAGACTCCTACGCACCTTGGGTTGATCTCCTAAACATCCATAACTTTCTAATGAAATAACTAAGGTTCTAGACGCTCCTTCTCTCGGTTTCTGGTTTTCTTCTGAGATCTCTGTTTTTCATTCTATTTGCTTCATTCAACACACACCCAGTATGCACATAACCAGGTATATTTTGTATACATTATTTAGATTAATTTTACATATTTTATGTGCTAATTTATGACTTAATCTTACTCAAAGTGAAATAAATCATTGCAAATTCTTGGGGTCTGTTACAATAACAACTGTGGGTCATGAGGCCTTGTTTAATACTTCCTACTTCCGTGTAACTAAAGTACCGACATGCATAGAAAACTTGCTAATTAGAACTGCCCAGTTTAACCCCATTTATCTGCCCCATTGGGGTAAGTGGGACACGTATTGGGTAATTAGGCAATTATGGAGTAAGGCTATCACGAAAAGAATAATAGATTCACTGCTGTTAATAATTGAAAGTGTTTTCAGATACTAATGATATTATAGTTTTGCGCTCATATTTCACGTACTTCGAATACTTGCCGAAAATTGCCTATTTTAATCATTTTTTGGTCTTAAAATTCATATTTTTCAGAACATATGGATTTTTCATAGCATTTTGTGTATTATAATGACACAATTTTCTTAGAATTTATATTTTTCTTTTCTTCTCAACAAATCACAAAATAAAAATAATACCAGCTAATAGCCATGCCCCTTAACCCTAATGAATTTCATGTGGGGTAAGTGGGACATCAGCCATAATTAATTAGCTCATTTGCTATAATTGTCAGAATTTTATCTTTTTTTTTTTGCAACTCTTGCTTGAATAAAAACATTATTTTTCATCATAGATTAAATGTATAAACTTAAACTTTTTTCTCTACTTTTCAGTAAGACTATTTGCATTTTTAGCATTAACACCTTAATTACGAATAATTCGCAGATTTTGGCACTTAATTGCGGTCAGTGTTGATCTTTGACCTTTTAAAAACCACTTTTCAAGATAGAATAAATCATCTTGAGTTTTGAATGTGACTGCACTTAGAGTGCAATCTGTGACTTGCCCCAGTGTCAAGTTATATTAGCCAATGGGCCACATCAACTTGAAAGAACATTGGACTTCTACGATTGTTTGTAAATGAACAATTTGCATATCAAGTGCAATTGCTATTACGTGCTGCTTTCCAACTTATCAGCGATATAAATCCAAATAGCAACTCTGTATTCTTCGGAACTGAAAAAAAACTGGGCTACGTGCAATCTCCTTCTTATTCTAGCCGGTGATGTGTCCGTGAACCCAGGGCCTTCGGAACCAACCAGCCTTCCCAAAATGTCAACAAAGGCCCTAAGGCAGGAGTATCTAGACATCAAATGATCATGCTGAACAGTTGATGGGCTTTAAGAGGGAGGCCTACATTGTATCCCATCTAATACCGGTCCTTTATTACAAAATTTTCTGAACTTAAAATTCTGCACAACAAACTTCAGCTGCCGTAATAGCCATTACTGAATCGTGGTTAGACTCTCTGTGCACAGATCTGAAATAAGAATTGAAGGAATTCTATCCTTCGTAAGGACAGGAATAGAAATGGAGGCGGGGTATGCATCTACATCAAGAACAATATTGCATTCAATTTTAGATCTGACTTGAATGATGAGAGAATGAAGGCATATGGCTAGAACCCTCCTTCCCAGAACAAAACCAAGAATCGTTGGCGTATGCTATTGTCCTAATCCACATGACCAGCGCTTCATGGGTGTCTTCGAGGAGAGACCTCTCCAGAATTCGTTCTGACTGTGAGGTTATGGGGTTGGGATTTTAAATATCAATACCCTTGAGCCAAAATATTCGTGTAGGCTTTGAAAAGCTATCTGGACATATTCAACTTGTTTGTTTAAAAAATTAATTAAAGAGCCACCTCGAGTTCTCTACATTTGCGAAAGTTGTTCGCTAACATTTGTGCAATAATGTAGCAAAATTTGTCAATCTGGTGTGTAATTCTTGGGTCTGAGTGCTCATTTTATTGATTTATTATACAAGGAAATGTTAAAAACAACTCAGTCACCATAATGTATCAAATTGAGATCTTTAAAGCAATATTCTGTTAGCAATCTTTTGAGTTATATTTTCAGCGCAGATTGGTCTAAAGTATATTGCAGTGATGTTGATCAGGCTTGGAAGGACTTTCGGGATCTTCACTGATATATTGATGGTGTTGCTCCGATAAAGAATAGCCTGAAAGGTCGAACGAGCCCTGGATCAACAGTGATATACTTGAGGACATAGGTCTAGAGCACAAAAGGATTATAGGTTTAAGAAAGAGAGAAACCCTGACTATACTCTGAGTATTGGTAACTTTCGTCACACAAAGTGCAAAAAGAGTCTGGAAGAAGGCCAGGCTAATTACTTTAAGGATAAAAGTGAGGAGAACAGGTTTGACCCAAAAACTTGGAACAAGCTTAAGCTTTTGGGTATAGTTGAAATCAAAATCAATCAAATGTGGTTTTGAAGATTGATGGGAAAGCTTTGTTTGGACTCAACTACAGTGGAACTTGCCACAACACCAACTTTGTTAATCTTGCCCCATATCCCATGGTTTGCATGCCCGCCCCCTTTTTTCCATCAATAAATTTTATACCACGTGGCAAGCTTCCTCGTTAATAAAACTACCACCCTTCTATAAAAAAATATGGAATGGATTGTAAACATCGTCCAGGACGATTACCAGAAAAAGGGTGTGCAGACAAAGGGCTTCAAAATTACACCTGTCTCCTCTAAAGTTATCCTGGAAGAGCTTTGTTCTTTAAAGGTTACACAAAAGTACTGGCATGATGAAATCCCCAGACAGATTTTTGAAAGATGTGCACCGGTTTGAACGATCAGGTGGAAACCTGTCATTAATTTATCTATTACATCTAATACAGTTCCTAGAGAACTTAAATCAAGCTCGTGTAAGACCACTTTTCAAGAGGAATAGTCCTGACGGGGGCAATTACAGCACGTCAGTATTCTTAGTATTGCGTCAAAAATTCTTGAAAAGGCTGTTTTGTTCAATGGATTCATACTTGCGTGAAAACAATATTTAGATATCATCAGTCTGGTTTAAATTCATTTCAACTGACACTTGTTTAATCCACCTTTCAGATTATATCAAAAGTCAGATTTCCAATGGTAAATATACTGGTTTAGTAATGTTAGACCTCCAAAAAGCTTTTGACACTGTTAACCATGTCATTCTCTGCAAAAAACTTAAAGCAATGGGCATCGAGTCTGGGATTGGGTTTGTCTTACATGAGTGCAGAACCAATTGTCCTGTCAACCAGGTCGATTATGATCCCCTTAGTATCACCTGCGGGGTTCCACAGGGTAGTATATTGGGGCCCGCTTTTATTTT
The DNA here is from genome assembly GCA_023653785.1 of Ophioderma brevispina. NCBI lineage: Eukaryota > Metazoa > Echinodermata > Ophiuroidea > Amphilepidida > Ophiodermatidae > Ophioderma > Ophioderma brevispina. The sequence goes on from JAMKCH010041364.1 coordinate 5,021, forward strand.
TACTGCTATATGAATGACATGCCCATCAGTGTCGACTGCAAAATCTCTGCTTTACGCAGACGATAGTGCCTCTAATTGGTACTGATAAAAACCCAATGATGTTGCGAACAACTAGCAAAGAATAGATCATGTAGGACAATGGCTGTTGATAATAAGCTTCATTACACTGGGTAAAACGAATGCATCTTGTTTGGTTACAAAAGGCAACTTCAATAAATTAAGACTTTCAGTTATATGTGATGGTTCTGAAATTAAAAGCTGCCAAGTCAGTCAAATTACTTGGGTATAACCTTTGAGAATCTCTTTCTGGGGAGTCAATTGTCTGTGATATTTTGAAAAAAGCAGGTGCCAGACTTAAGTTTTTGTACAGACATGCCCACTACTTAAATCAGATAACTCGTAAAACTTTGAGTATGCCTTGATTTTGTGTAATTATGATTATGCTTGTTATCTATGGTTACATGCTCTAAATCAGTATTACCAAAAACAGACTCCAACAAAAATGCAGGAACAAGGTTGTTAGATTCATCTTGAACAAAGGCCCTCGTTATCATATTGGTCAAAAGGAATTGGATGAAGTTGTCTAATTTCAGTAAAGATAGGAGGCATCAGATGAAGTTAAATCAGGTTTTTAAAATTTTTCATGGTGCAGCTCCAGACTATTTAAATGCACGACTTTGTTCGGGTCTTCATAAGTTCACCAATTTACAGTACAAGGGGTAGTCCTTTATTTGTTGTTCTAAAGTCAAAAATCAGGCTAGCCACACATTTTCTTTACTGCTATAGTCATTGGAACTTTTTGCCTAATTCCATCAAAGAGAATCAGTTTTAGCAGTTCAAAATCTCAGTCAAAAAACACATCTTGTTGAGCAAAGTTGGCTAGCTGAGCAAAAATCAAACACCACCATGATAAAATAGGATGAATTGAATTTGGTTTTGTTTTTAATTTTTGAATCTTAATTAGCTTAGTTTCAGGTTGCTGGTTTTCAATACCGGCCTCTGTGTCCTTTGCTGCCCCAGATTTATTTTTGCTTAAGGACCCAATGGCCTTAAGCTTTTTTATTAAAAGCTTTTTGGGCTATCCTTGGTATTACGGGATAGCCTCTATAAACCCACCTTTGCAGTTTCTTCCCAGTTTGTGTATGCAGTGTTTTAAGATGTCATTTATTATGTGACAATAATATGTATATTAATTTTCCTATTTTCTAATATTTTTATGTATATTGTCTGAGTACTGAATAAAATAAACTGAAATGAAATGAAAAGCAGAACATGTTTAGTAGATTTTGTTGACACACTGTGTCATGTTGCCAAATGTTATTCTGATTGAGGGTTATGTAGTGGTCCACTTACCAGTTGTCCCAACTTACCCAATTTTACCCTACTATTTTATTGCTTTTCTTTCGTGCTCAGACCAATTTTGAACTCACCTCCCCCACTCAAATCATCACATGCTATTCTCATTCCAAGCTTCCGAGACATTCTCGGTTTGTTTCCATTTGCTGTTTTGGACACCCTAACCAATGGACGCGCGTACATCGCCTGTGGAAAAAAAGGACACCTTTTACGACGTTTTCTGGTGACGCATCATATCCACCGTTAAACAAGTTCCCCTTCCCCGGTAAAAAAAGCACATTGATCTCTGAGGCAAGTTAAAGAGTGGCACGTTGAGAGTGTGAGTCTTACTCACGGTGGCTGGGAAGAACCCTCAACAGCCATTCAACAATGAAGAGCGTGTGATTAACTTCCACCTGACCAAGAAAGCCATGTAGAAAACCATCGTTTATGTTCTCAGCAATTTCTAAATAGCCATTTACTATAAGCAAAAACAGCACGAACTCGGGCAAGCACCTACAGCGTAAGAACGGCACCCGGGAGCGGCAAGCTACGGCAATCCTTGCAAATTGATCTTCAAAGGGTGGCCTACTGCAAATGGTTTGTAACACGTCCCAATAGGGTTCACACAGTTTTCACCATGTCATTACCCTAAACATGCTAAAAGCTTCCCAACACAGAGAGTGGGGGTGGCCTAACGTGAAGGTTCGTAATTTTGCTCTAATTATCTTTAAAATCGTCCAAAATGACGGGGAAAAGTTTTATGTAGCTAAAAAACTTTTCTACCGATAGCTTTATATCGCGTTTTTCTTCAGAGTGCTTTTTAACTTTCAAAAAATAATATCTAAATGGTCATTTTGGCACACTCTGTAGGATCATGCAGAGTTTCGACAATGTGTTCATAACATTTAATTCATGAAACAAAATGAAGAAGGCCACATCAGATTGTGACTCTGGAATTGTAACACCCTCGCCGCTCCAGACGATACCCAGCCAACGTATTGAATGACTTGGATTTTGCTGATGATATTGCCCTGCTGGAATCCATTCTTCCGAGGGCACAGACACAGCTGACCAATACTGCAGCGGCAGCAGAAAATCTTGGCCTCATAATAAGCATATCCAAGACCGAGTACATGACTGCAAATTGTCATCCTCATCCAACACTTCGAGTCTATGGTGAATCCATCAACCATGTGACAGATTTCAAATATCTTGGCTCCAAAGTGGCATCTGCTGCAAGCGACCTAAAAATACGCCAAGCATTAGTATGGAGTGCCTTCTGGAAGCAGGCCCGTCGCCATGGGGGGGGTGGGGGGGGGGGTGGGAACACCCCCCAGCGATCCTCAAAAAGAGAAGAAAGAAAAAAGGAAAAAAGAGAAAGAGAGAAGAGAGAGAGAGAGAGAGCGAAGAAGAGAGAGAAGAGAAAAGAGAACAAAGAAAAGAAGGGGAAAAGGGGAAGAAAGACACAAAAAGAGAACGGTGTGAGAAGCATAAGATGAACTCCAGAATTAGCAAATCCAAATATCACAAATATTCAAATGGATTCTCCCCAAGCCAACTAGTTTTGTTTTCAAGTTTAGGCCATGGTAATCAAGCATTTAATGTGCCAACAATATTGGATCAAAATGGGTAAAATAAATTTAAGAAATCATGCCCATGGCAGTGGCATGGGCAAACAGGAGGGTACACGGGCCATTCACCCTAGTTGAGGTCTACCAGTGAAATTTCAGCGGGGAGGTGAAGTGGTCAAGAACATAATTGGTAGGGATTCGGTTCCCTATCCTCCAGCACCATAACTTAAGGTCTCCTGGCCGTCTGGTTAATTGCCCATTTTTCAATTGAATTTACTATACTTTACCCTTCAAAATACCCTTCTTAATCAGTCTGTTAATAGCTAAAATCAAAGAGCTTCCGGGAGCTCCGCCCTGGACCCCGGCAGGGGCTCTGCTCCTAAACCCCACCCATTAAAGACATGCAATGTGTAGTTCCCCTCGGTAATACAAGCTTTTAAATTATATACTGTCCGTCTCAGTGAGAAAAGTTAGAAACCAGTCTTTTCTTTGAATCGATTACTATCTACCCTCAAAAGGGGGCAATCTTGAAGGTTCTGAATAGCTAAATCCAAGAACTTGATCCGGGGGCTTCGCCCCCCTTGACCCCGGCAGGGATCTGCTCTTACCCGACCCGTTAAGACATTGGCGCACGCTATTGACGTTTCCCCTCGGCAGAACACCTTAGCCTATACTGCTCGTTCAGTGAGAAAAGTTTTGTTAAAAAAGAACAAAACACCAAAAACACCAATGCATTCTTTTCTTAGCTTTTCTTTGAATTTATTAATATTTATACCATAAAATGGTAATTTTGAAGGTTATGAAAAGCTCCAATCCAAGAGCTTCCGGGGGCCTCCGCCCCTGGACCCCCTCCGGCTCTGCCTCTTCAGCACCCGACTAGGGGCCCTAATCGGCCCCTGGACTCCACCCGTTCAGGGCTTCCCGGTTTGCGCCCTTTATAGTGCCATGCACTTGCGGTGTGCAGATTGGTTCGAACGATCAATAAGAAATGGTCTCTAAGGGCATCCACGTATAAGAGTTTTTAATGGCCCTTAGGTGGGGAACCGGACCGCAGCAAGTTCATTGTTTTTATCGCTCACTAACTTCCAAGGACTCTTACTGCGGCATTAAAATTTCGTCTTCAGTTTACATCACCCCCCTGGCAAAATGTCTAGCGACGCCCTGTCTGGAAGCTAAAGAACGTCTGTGGAAAAGCCCCCGATTATCAGTGATTATTCATCTTCTCGGCAAAAGTCAAGTTATTCAACATATACTGTCCTGACCAATCCTACTCTATGGCTGTGGAATCTGGGTGCTACGCAAGACATGGAAAAGCAAATCAACGAATTGCTCGTAATATTGTACTCGTGCTATTGGATTATGCTGGACATAAAAAGGGAAAGAACGTTGTCTCAAACACCATTCTCTGTATGCAATGACCAACACTGAGCCTCTTATCCACCTGTAAGACATCGCCAGCTGAGCTTCCTTGGACACATCCTTCGTCTGCAAGAGGAAGAGCCTGCTAGAAGATACGCTATCTACATACCACCTCATGGAAAAATGAGACCTGGACGTCCACGCAACTCTTATTTAGCCTAGTCCAACGGTGTAGGGTATTGATAAAGGCATGATACAGTTAGCAGATAGCCCACGTCCAACGATAGATGTGTGGGGAAATCTGTAATGCCTGGAGGAGGAGGAGGAGGATACAACAACAGTCCAGCTCAGGTGAACTGTGTTGAATACTTGATTATTTTACAAGTAAGGTCAATGTTCAGGGTCTAATTGGTTAAGTAAAGTTGGCCTAGTTCGTCAAAATCATTAGAGAATCTTTGTAATTTAAATTTCCACCGATTTTTGACTTTCAACATTATTTTCATTTCTGTTCTCGGAACCCCATAATAAAATCACTTTTCGTGCACGAAAATTGACATCAAAAGGAGTGCACTCTAGGAGTGCACCATTCAAAATTAATTGCAAGAAGAATAAAATATTAGACTTTGAAAATTGGTTGGAAATTTTAAAAATAATAAAATTGGAACAAATTGCGCAAATTTCTCATTAGTAAAACAATTTAGAAATGAAAATGAAAATATGCAAAAAAAAAAAAAAAAAAAACCTAGTGTAATGTTAACGTAGAAAGGATAGATTAAAGGTGTAACGAGAGATTTGATGTCCCTAAAAATGTGGAAACTTGATTTTTGCAAGGATTGTAAATTTCTATCAAAAATCTCCCCATCTAAAGGATATTTAAGCCGAGAAATGTTTTCTTTAGTACAAAAGGTGAAATTCTAATTTCCTATAGGAGCACATAGGAAAATTCAGCCTTGTTTTCTATGAAATATATACACATTCACCTTTTGTTTTAATTCTAAGCGCTGTCGTAGACAAATAAAGGTAGGGGAATCTTGAGTGGCTAAGCTATATGAAATCAATCACACGAAAATTTGGAGGACTTGAAAAAGCTCTCGTTGCCCTTAAAATTGGTAGGTTGGGATTTGTTCTTTAGGGATGTGTTAGGGATATCTGAAACAGCTTGGTATAGCCTTGTAGTTTAGAGGAAAAATAAGGCTGAAAATAAATATTTAAGGCAACCTTTAGGAGTCATGATCTTTGTTTAAAGAACAAATTTAGAGAATGTTTGTATAATAGCTTTATAATATTTCACCAGATTTATTCTAGACCTTCACTAGGCTTAACTTGAATTACAAATAACAACAAAGACAGTTCTTCAAGAGAAGGACAAATGAAGAAAGGATAAAATTAAAGAATATAATAATTATAAAATTTAATGAAGGACACAACTATTTTTTGGATATAAGCCCATCTTAAGAGATGGTCATGTGTTCATGACGATGGCCCAGTATAACTGGTATTGCAAATTAGATCTCAATGGTTGATCCAGAGTTTTCGGAACTAAAGATAAGCCTAGATGCCATGTGTTGCGTCTGGCCAGATGAAGGGGGATACCTGTACAGTATAGATGTTGTGGCGCATCGGGGCCGGAGCGTGGGGGGGGGGGGGAAAGCATAATGGGGTAGACATGTGCAAAATCCTATATGCATGGATATTTCTCATCAATAATGAAAACTTCATCAAAAACTTCCAAGGGCCCTGGGTTGTTGTTGAAGGCACGCTAAGGGATTTCAATTGTACTGGATACAGCTGAACGTTTTGAGGGTTGCCACATAATTTGTTGTTAGCAGGTGCTTGGGGAATGATGTTATTGATGAAGGCTATGGTGGGAGAGGATGCCTTACCCATACGGGGAATGCATCATCTCACCTATGATTTTGATGTTTGGAAGTGAATTTTGGGTTAAGAATTCAACAAAAACGGATTCTGAGGTAAGATCATGTTGACTTCTATGATTTTCACTATGTAATGTTCACTGTCACATGATGATGACGACTATGACTGGGGCATTGTATATGTAAGTGAACTTATCGAGATTTTCTGAACATAGAAAATTCTGCACCAGATGCCATGCGTCTTTACTGTACGGTGTAAATATGTTAATGACCCGAAATTTTCCGATATTTGGGTACTACTTTGGCGTAACTAAAATCAACATTTTCTCATGTGTCGACACTGATGAATTTGGTACGAGATTGAACCACACGAAACATGACAAGTGGTCGCGAGTAGTTTTAAAACATTTCTTTTCACTAAACTGAATCTTTCCGCTTGGTCAAGTCCACGATTCTAAATTTACATTGTACGAATAACGGAGGAGGACGACGAGGACAAGGTGTATGTGGGGTCATGAAAAACAACCCATGGACGACCACCAACATTAGCACCCAAATTAGTTCGTGGTTTGCTCCGTATTGCTGTAATATACCGGGGGAACGGACGCCCGATGTTCGATACCAGAGTTGGGATTTGGAGGTTGCCAGGCCCTGGGAGCTCTATGAAAAAAAATCCTTAAAATGGCATTTAATATGCCGGATGATTCCTACAAAACGCTCTGCTGAATCCATTTCAATTTTTACCATACGCAGAAGACATCTTTAAACATTTGTTCTGCGAACTTTTAGTTCTGTTAGAAGAAATTTGGAGAGAAAAATGCATTGAAAATTTTCGTGCATTTCAAAAACCCTAGATGCTTGAGAACGGTATTTATTTCAATTTAGTCTCATTCTCATGTATAGGGGTCCTACCACGCCTAGTGACTCCATCGAGGTCCGCACGCACGAACGTTTATACAAACGCAACACGCGGACTACGGCGCTATGCCAATACACGTATACCCGACGTATTGAAAGGATCTGGCTCATTATCGCACAACTTTTGCTTTTAATCCTTTCCAAGACCTGATTGTCATAGTTTGATCGCATTTTTTCGTGTGCAAGTTACGTATAAGACTTCGGTGTATGGGTGTGGCCTTTTGCAGTAGAGAGGTAAAACTGTTTGGTCGCACAGTTATGACAGAAAAAATGACCGTATCATGAGGCCTTACACACCATTAGAATCCTATATAACATGTTTACTGGGCATTTATGAGTGCTAATTTTCCGAGCGATTGCCAAATTAATCCGACCTTCCCCCTGGTAATGTCTTTTGATATTTTGGGTGACGTAGTTGATATATTGAATGGGGCTTGGCCGCCCACCGCTGGAAAGAACGTTACGACCAAAACATCTCAATGTGATGTGCTATATGGACATGGGGGCTTATCCTTTTTCTCCATCGGAGGACCGCTCACATTCTCCTCACGCTGAAGGCCCCGTCCAAATCCATCTTCACTTAGCAAACCAAGGTCATGGGAGAATCACTTTTTGGATAGGGAAGAGAGCCCACTCAGATAGGGGATCATAGAAAATACTAGTTTACTATAGGGTCCCTCATAGGTGAGAGGGGATTTAGGAACCCGGTCCTCATGGTGAGATAGGATTAAGTTGCAAATTGAGATATATAATACGAAGAAATTTAGGTCATGTGGGAGTGTACTAGAGGGTCCAAAAATAAGTGAGGATGGGATTTAGGAACCCGGTCCTTATGAGTGAGATAGGACTTAGGCTTAAAATGTAATACAAAAATTGTAGAATAGATTAAGGACATTTGGTGAGTTTACCCTAGAGTGGTCCCATAAGTGAGATGGGATTTAGGACCCTGGTACTCATGAGTGAGATAGTATAAAGGCTTTAAATGCTTATTATAAACATTAGAGCAATAAGGACATTTGAGTGAGTTTACTCTAGAGAATCCCCATAAGTGAGATGAAATTTAGGAACCCCTGGTCATCATGCGTGAGAGATATATAGGCTTGAAACGCACAGATATACTTGTAGAATAAAATTTAGGGGACATTTGGTAGGTTTACTCTAGAGGGTCCCCATAAGTGAGATGGGAATTAGGAACCCCTAGGTCACATTGAGTGAGATAGGATTAAGGCTGACACCGCCACAGATATCCTTGTAGAATGAAATTTAGGGAAAGTCGGCAGGTTTTAATCTAGAGGGTCCATAAGTGAGATGGGAATTAGGGAAACCTGGGGTCCTCATGAGGGAGATACGATTAAGGCTTGAAATGCTAATAAAACTTGTATAAGAATGAGATTAAGGACATTGGTGAGTTTACCTAGAGGGTCCCCATAAGTGAGATGGGATATAGGAACCAGTAGTCCTTCATGAGTGAGATAGGATTAGGCTTAAAA
>JAMKCH010041365.1:0-12985 GCA_023653785.1 Ophioderma brevispina
ATAAAAAACTAAGCTCATCGAAAAAAAGTCCTTCAGATTAAATAATAACAACGTTGTTGATAAAAAATCCGGATCCCCGGAAAAAATTTTGGAAATCTATTTTGAGAATAAGGTTTAAAATGTATTTCTTTCACAAGAGGAGGTAAGCATATTCTTATGACGTCAAGTAGACGTCTAAGGTCCAGAAATATCTTTCAAAAACAAATAAATGAGCCTTGGCACAAATGATCTAAATTATATATATAATAAAACAGTTTTAATGATCTTCGATTGATTTGGTTCAAGAATTTGGTATGTCAAAACAAAAAGTACATTAAATTAAAATCACAACAATTACACACACAATTATATTAATGATTACTTAGGTCCGCAAGAATGTCCACTAATGTCCACAAGAAGCATTGCAGGTCAACGATGATATGTCATCACAGTGAAGATTTCAAGAATGGAACAGCGCACAAGCTCATACAAAACTCCTCAGGTATTATATTTCCAAGGGAAATCTTCTCAGTCCTGAAGGTAATCTTGTCCAGCAGTTCAAGACGAGACGACAAGGTTAAATTCAGTCCCTCGGACGATAATAATCCACAGTATATCAGATCCAAGATAATCACCCACGATTTCTATCTGTCCATAATTTGGGATCCGATTTTGATCCCAGCACTTTTGGCTTCAAACACGACAGTAGAATAATACAGCAACGCTGCCACATGGAATTAAATATAATAATCCTGGCACCAAGTACAAGTCTGCTCCTCAAGGCAGCGTAAAACTAGCTATCTTCTAGCTAGCAACTTGTTAGTAGTGGATGCTGGTTCGAGAGTCCTTCAAGTGATAGTATTAACTACTCACAGATAGATTCACCATTTCGAAACATATTCATAAATCATCTATGAATAAACATAACCTTACACTAGCTGACCAATCTTAATTCATCATCCACGAATACACCACTTCATATATATAACTCTATGGTGGGCATTCCCAGATTCTTGCAATGTTTTGATCTTTTAAAAGCCAAACAAGCTTTTTTTTTTTCTAAGTTTAGCATTCCTTGGGGACTTCCCCACTTCTCCTATGGTGCAATGTAAACAAGTGCACTTAGCAAAAAACAACAAGCTTGGGAATCCCCTTTTCTCTCTTTTATAGTAAAAACAAATATTTTTCCAGGAGTGAAATTCTCTTCTCAATATCTCAATGAGGAAAGAAAATAATATTTTAACAGTTAAAATCAGAAAAAAGGGAAGGCCAGATAACAATATACAATGATTATGGACGGGAATAAAGGTGATTTTAGGACCAGAACAAATCCGGCGTTTATCTTCCTAGAGTCAATGACGTCAATGCATTCAGACAGTTAGTTTAGTATGTTATTTCGAGAGCCTTTAACGTTGTGTGGTATTCAGTTGCTTTGAATGAACGCTTGCGAGTTTGCGATTCAATGCAGCGACTATTGCATTACACACTGGGACGTCACTGCTCGAGGGGAAGGAAGGAAAATAAAAGCACTATAGAGTCTAATAATTTAAACAAGAAAGTAACTTAATGTAAATAAATCTAAGCCAAGCCTTATGCAACCCTTAAGTAGCAGGTAATGTATTAATACATTTGACGAGGAGATATTACGGCACTGTCCAAATGTATTGATCATGGTTGCTTTTTTCGACTTCCGTTGCACAAAATGCGTCAATAAAATCGTCTATAGCTATGAAAGATTGGTTTCCTATTGAATACATCTACGAATTATTTATAGATATTGCGTATTGATTTGATAGCCACACAATAATTGTCTGAGGTTGACCTTGCTATTACAAATTGTTTCCTACCCTATAAGGATTATATTCTAGGTGGATTAACAAAGACTAAATATCGTAGGTTTACTTGGAAGTTCATTCACTGAATGATTGTTTCGACAACATCACGAGGACCACGGTTATTATCCATCTGCATAGATGTTAGCTAATGTCACGGACCATTTTATCTCTAGTGTGGCACTAGTAAGGCGTGTATTTTTTTTAGATAAATTTTGTAATCTCGCAAGAGCTGGCAAAGCAATAATTAAAAGCCAATAAACATTCATAGATTTACCCCAAAATACTAAATTGATTTTATACACAATTTCTTGTTTGTGTTGTCAAAAAAGCATGCAAAATTTCATTGTTGAATATAACACATTAAATCACACGCCATATTTAATTTATTAGCCATTTTTTATATTTTTCGTTGGACTTGCAACGGCCCATAAAATTTTGAATCATAATCAAATTAAAGCAATTTAAATTAAAATAAGATTAATTATTCATTGCGTGTTCTAAAACCTAAAAGATTCATTATCCTAAAATCTCAAATCAGACAGATTTTACCCCAATTGCATTCTAATGTACTCTGAATTTACGCACAAAACATTAAATCGACAGCAAACGTCACATCCTTGCACACTGGATTTTTATCCCTACTCAATTCTTAACACGTAGGAATACGCTTTATTACAACCCTACCAATCCGTAAAACTTGCGGTCATTCACATTATAGTGTGGGTTGGTATGTCAATGAAACAGTTCCCGTAGGATTTTGGGCGTGCTAACACATTGATTTTCTGCTGTTCTTTCATCTCAAAGGGACAGACAGTCAGAAAATGAATGGGGGGGCCAAATTTTCGGATTGCTGCCCCCTTCCTCATGGGGAAATGTTACTACAGGTAAAAATTTAATCGAGTCAAATTGTGTTTAATGTACATTAACATGTTCGTCTCCTTATAAGGGGATTAGAAAAAGTATATATCTGCCTAGGTTCCGACCTTTAGTTAAAGCGCTATAGCCCCCTAATGGTTCAAGGTCATCCGGGGTCAAATTTACTCAATGCTCGATTTTGGTTGAAACTTTTAAGTTGGTTTGAATTGTCTCACAGGATCCAAAAATGTATTATTTTACAGTGTTGGACATTTGTTTGCTAATTACTAGCAACATGTCGCAAGGGTCTACATGTCTATGGGGGTCCCAGAACTTTGCCTGGATGTCGCAATGGTGATATGAAAAGATCAATTAAATGCATTTTCTGTTTCAGTAATGACACAGGAATCATTTGACACCACTTTCAACAACATTGGAGCATTTACCCCCAGGGTGACCTTGAACCATTATGGGGGCTATACAGTTTTCACTAAAGGCTGGAACCTAGGCAAATATATACTTTTTCTAATCCTTATGACAGACAACGCGGTTAGTGTTACATTAAAACACAATTTGACTCGATTGTTAATTTTTCCTTTACGAACATTTTCCCCCTTGAAGAAGGGGGCATCATTAGAAATTTGCACCCCATCATTTTCTGACAGTTTAGGTCCTATGGAAACCCAAACAGCAACAATATCAATTTTAGCATGAAAATCCTACGGATACACACCACCACACTATTTATCGACACGACAACCTTGTGGAAGCAAATCACTATTAAAGTCTCGAGAGGTTGTAATGAGAAGATAACGGAAGCTATGGATAAAACATGTCCTTAATCTGTCAAAGATATCTACGTAAAATAGATAGTGGGTTTTGGGTCATAAATGATAATTTTACTAAATCTTAAACGAACGATATTTTTTTACTGGGGAGCATCTATGTTATTTAATCTGGTAAACTGCCCTTCTTTTTTTTCTTCGGATTTTACCCAAATGTCTCTATGGCGATCCTATTCTATACTCAAATTGAAACTGCGCCTTCTAACTCTTTGTCAGCCTCTGCTTCAAAAAGGCCAGCGATACTCCGGATGTCGCATCTAGTAACCTTGTGCTATCTATAAAGCAACACGGTGTCCATGTAAACCAAACCTTTTCGTATCAAACTGGAAATAATTACCACATTGTTAAGCAAAACAACAAACTAATCGACAGAGTATTTCTGGAGATGCATATATGCAAAGGATGACTTTATTTTTTAATACCTGGTCCCCTTATAATAATACATTTATTCAAATGAAAAAATTTATTCTTTTAAAAGGTGAGAGGACAAAAATATGTCATATTGTTCCTCTATATGCTACCAAAGGCTAACTGTAAATGAACAATTTAAGCCCCCTTGTTCAGAAGTTCACAGAAGACAAAAATCGCACATACGCGTAAGGGTCTTTTAGCCGGGTTGCCGTGGGAATCAACTCCGACGTGTGTTTTGTGTTAAGCGCCATTTTCCGCCATCTGCTGAATAAATGAGCCACCGAAATGTAATTAGATGATTACTCCTTGATATCTTAACTAATGTGATTATTTTTAATTCATCAAGCGCTCACCACTAAATCCAGGAGTTATTTTGGGAACCGTTGCTATGGCAATGGTGAATTAGCAGATAAGCAATCTGAAAAATTGAACAATTAGAAGAAATTCTTAAACCTGCTTAAAGGAAAGCGGTGTTGTGCCTCTAAAGGCTTTCCTTTCTTATTTTATTCTGTTAATACCGGACTTAGGTTTTTCAAAATGGACGTTGTTTTGAGTACATCTTTCAAGGAAATTAAAAATATCACCCATTATATAAGCCTTAACATTTCAGTGTATTATCGTTTTCCTGCCTCCCCCGTTGGTGTATAAGGGGCCCCTCTGTAAACTATTTTGCCGTTGAAATTTTAACCATAACTCCAAATCACATGACAAGGAAAAAATGAAATCGGTTGTACCGATCAAATGGCGGTCCAAAACCCTATTTTTATGATGTCCGGCGACAAACAAAAATTTTGCTGAAAAATAAAATTTAAAGCGTTACTCCATTTTTTTTACTGGGGACTTAAGCTATTATATGCTAATTGAAACAAAACAGCAAAATCATCGCAGTGATATTTAGGCATTAACATAAAATCTTTCTTGGGCAAAAATTTTTTAGCGTTAAAACAGGCGTATAAAAAACAAAATCTTCATCCAACGTGGCCCCCTCCCCTTGTCATGTTAAAACGGCTATTTTAGACAATCAATCTATTTTGAGAAAAAAAGGTCGACCATTTATTTCTTTCATATAGAAGGTAAGCATATACAATGATTATTGACTGGCACCATTGCTTGAATACAATTAGATAGTAATAATCAATTATAGGATTTATAGTACCAGTACAATGACTTTAAACAGAACGTAATTATGGTCAAAACCCCCTCCCTTCGCAACCCCTTAATTAGCAAGAAATGCATACCAATATATTAATACATTTGACAAGGGACAATATGAAACAACGTGTCAAATGTTATAATTCTGTTATTTTTCGACTTCCTCCGTTGCCCACCAAAATAACGTCAATCAATATTGTACATCATGGATCCTCGCCGAGATAAGTCACTCTAGCAGCTTATAGATGTGAGATAACGCGAAATAGGTTCTGTAGCACTTGGGCACATCTGCTGGTTTCTGGGCTTCAGGATAGCAATGACCTTTGAAATCTTTCCATCTTGAGGGAATTTGACGATCCCAATAAGTAGAGAGAAATAATGGAGCCATCATACGCTCGGTGCCACATTTTTTAAGCATTCTGTATGGATGCTGTGGTTTGCCAGGCGCTTTTCCATTCTTGAATACTTTTAATTGCTTCGGTCATCTCGCATATGTGCATGGTTGGGACATGGAGCTTGACGGTGGAGAGGTAGAAGCTGTTACTTCTTCATTGACAGCACGAACATGGGCTTTCTTTCCCTGTGGAGTGTGGTATTGGCCACTTTCCCTGTTTGACAATACTAAAGCGAGGATTTGTGCAGAGGCCAGGACCTGCTAGCTGGAAAGCTAACGGCCGGTAGACTCATTGATTGGTTTCAGGTTTTTTTTTTTTTCTTGCTGCTTGAGTGGTAACCCAACAGGGGTGTAGGATTCTTCGCCTTTTAGAATGGAATGTTTAGCTGCTTGATGTAGCATATAGAGCAGAAGCCAAAATAAGCATCGTTGATGTTGGATAAAGCCGGGTCTGGCAGCTTGGATAACAGTTCCACTGGTAAGTTTGTTGTTTGAACTTGGGCCCCTTGGCTTTCCTGACATTTCCTCTTCTTCTGTAAGAGGCTGAGATTGTGGATCTTCATGTCACTGGTGACGCAGGATCGGATGTCGCTGGTGACTGTTGACAAGGGTCGGGACAGGTTCAGGTACATGCCGCTTGAGTAGAAAGTGTGGATCCTTACTACAAACAGCATTGGAGGTCTTGGGCCTCAATCCATTCAAGAGCCGCTTTCCCCCCGTTCTTGTCAATGTTGGAGTACCCCAGGTTGTATTTCTACAGTTGAAATCTCCTGCCTGAACTGTGAACTGCTGGGAAGGAAGTCCTGTCTGTGCCAGCTCTTGGTGGCTTATAGATGTTGGTGAAGTGAGTTCCCATTGTTCAATGATTATCCACGGGCTTGGAATTCACTGAGTGTGCAGAGGGTTGAACTCACTTGTATGCCATATTGGAAATCTGAAGAAAAAAAAAACATCGAGCTCATTACTTTGCGACGGTATCTTTCTAAACACCACACCCCGGACGATGTACTTGGATGTATAGGATCGTTTTTAAACGCGAAATCAACGAGAAATGTTCATTTTCCATGCGCAGGGTTAACTTTAATGGGCTTGGGTGGTAACATATAACATCCGCCAATGAGCTCGCTGAATCAAGATAGCCGTCTAATGGTTGTCTAATGTCCAATTAATCGAAAAACTTGATTTTCGACCAACATCGTTGATTAATCGGTCGAAAAGCCAAGATTTTCAATTGATATCCAAGATTATCAAGAAATAAACTTGGACTTTCAATTGATTCCAGATGTCGATATGTGAATGAAAAACCTGGCTTATCACTTGATAATCCAAGATTATCGACTCGAAAATCCAAGTTTTTCTAATTATTGGACATTGATTCTGAAAATCAGTCGATAATCCAAGATTTTCGACTTCTCTTGTACAATAAGTCGAAAAACCTGGATTATCAAAGTGAAAATCCAAGTTTTTCGATTTGATAGTCCAAGTTATTGACGTCAAGTTGATAAACTTGGATTATCGACCGAAAATTTTGGATTTTTTCGACGCTAAATGTACAATAAATCGAAAATCTTGGATTATAAAAGTGATAATCCAAGTTTATCGAATTGGATTTTCGACGCTAGATGCACAATAATTTGAAAATCTTGGATTTTTAAATTGATAATCCAAGATTATCAAAAGTGAGTTGAAAAACTTGGATTATCAAATGAAAATCCAAGATTTTCAAGGTATAGTGTCCAATAAATCGAAAATCTTGGTTTATCAAAGTGATAATCCAAGTTTATGGAATTGATAATCCAAGATTATCAAAATCAAGTTGATAAACTTGGATTATCGATTGAAAATCCATGATTTTCGACGCCAAATGACCAATAATTCGAAAAACTTGGATTATCGCCGAAAATCTTGGATTATCGCCGAAAATCTTGGATTATCAATTGAAAGTCCAAGTTATTCTTGATAATCTTGGATTATCAATTGCAAATCTTGGATTTTCGACCGATAATCCAAGATGTTGGTCGAAAATCCAAGATTTTCGATTAATTGGACATTAGGCCAACCATAGCTGTTGGTCCTCTAGCCTTTTATTGATCTAACTCTATGGGTCAACTTTGTGGTTGGAGCATTGTGGAGTTGCAACCCGAAGGTGTGGGGTAAATGTCTAGTTACAAAAAAAAAAAAAAAAAATGTGTCCAGATTGTTAGAGGCACATGGTAAGTTATACATTATCATGACTGATTTGAAGAATGCAATATTTTGTTATCTTTGCAAGGTATGCAATATTTAAATTGTATCACTCTGTCGTATTTAAATTGTCTATTTCATTAGACTTCGTCTTTTGAAATATATTTTGTACTATTGCAGGCGCAGGCAATCAATATTTGCTCACTAGTGCATGATGCATGTTATGTTTGTAAACATTTCTTCACCATAGTGTGCATCTGTGTTTCATCTTATCTGCAGAATAGAAAACAGGGTAAAAATGAAGTGCACCTTTAAGATAAACATGACTGCAAAGATACATGTATTATTTATCAATATACAACCTTGTCATATTAAAGTACCTAGTTCTTGTCACGTACCCTCGCATCAACAGGATTTATCCTGCGAAGGTGATTCCATTGCGGGATTTGCCGACAGCTAAACTTGAAAGGCGAAAAAATGCCACAGTTTTGTGAAATTAAAACGGACATAGGATTGATCTGAGACATTTCAAGCCCATGAGCGATATGGTAAGGAGACATCTAACCCTACTGGCTTTTAACAACTCGGAAGGTTAAGCTTAGCCTCGCGGCTTCTGTGCAACTGTGATGGCCATACAGAGTGTTCTAAAAGTGCAATCATTTTAGTTGATTGTCTAATTGCCAAATTACTTTTTTTAATGTTGATTTTTGTGTAGGCCTAATATTCGTAAAAGATTTCCTTTTCTTTACAGGCTCTTCAATATTCGTCTAATTTGCTTCATTTATTTTGAGAACAAAGGCAATTCCGTAAAGTGCACCCCCAATTTAAGGCCTTCCAAGTTTAACAATGTAAAACCAAACTAACTACGTAAATGTTTGTTCCTATTTCTCTTCCTTTCTCTTCTCAGGCTTTTTTCTTTCTCTATCTTTATGACATTGTTTCTGTTCAATCAACTGAGAATCATTTTGCCAACTAAATAAGGGGAATTTTCCTATTTTCATGACAACTGTTACAAGATTTGAGGGTATGTAATTAAAGTCCAATTTCAGTGACTTATTGATAGTTTATTTATAGCCTCCTATAAGGCTGATTCGGAGACTTCGAATAAGAAACATTTGTCTTTAATAAAAATAGTCAACTTAGAACTAAAAACATAATCACCTAAAATGCTACAAATTCCAGAGTGTAGATGCAATCGGATTTTCGTTTTGTGTATTAAATATTTATGTAGATCGTGCAAGAGTATCAAGGCTACGTGTATAAAGAAAATCCCAGAATCCATTCTAGCAATGGTGGCGATTTGTAACAGAGTGCTCCAAAAACTTAAATTGAATCTCGCAGTTGGTGTATAATTTACAATTACAGAGAATATTCCAATTTTATAACAGATCTGAATGACGACAAAATTTAGTGATAGCAGGGAGTATACGTGCGTGGATGAGGAAGGTGCACAACTAGTTGTTAATAAAAAAGGCTATAGTAACCGCTGGCAAAGATAAACCATTCCCAGTTTGCCTTAGATCGTTTCAGCAGGTAAGTAACGCCACAATTTAAGCTGTTCCAAGTTGGAATATGAATTACACAATCAAGGAGTTTAAGTATGTAGGTGCTGGTTACATACCTCTCCTCCTTCTCTTTCTTTATCCTTACCACTTATGTTGGTTCAATCATGGACATGATAGAGAGAAGGACAAACAACGCGAAAACCACCAATTATCGAATTCGATTACCAATTCAGCTCGACAAAAGCTAGGGCACACTCGATGTGTAGTCATGTGTGCATGAACCGACGCCGTCTGTGATCTATACTCTATTTGCCGCGGTAGATGCAGTGACTACAGGGAAAAGCTGTCCCACAAAACTTTGAATTTGACGGAGTTGTGACCCCCTCGACGTCGGGGTTTTGGAAACGTGCATAGAAATCAATTTCCCATCTTTTTTGTTGTTGGATCACAATAGAGAAGGAATTTTGTTCAGGAAAAATACCGAAAACCCTATCAAAATCCGGACTTCCTTTTGTCTGGAGCTACGACTGTAGAAAATAAGCTTGAAATTTGGGTGATTGTTGGAACCGTAATTTGTTAAAAATCTTGTGAAAATAATATGAAAAATGTCACGATCACTTCCGACTCTTGAAACACGGTGTTATGAAAGTTCGTTGTACCTTGTAACACAAGTCATAACTTCTGAAATAGCGGCACCAAGTGCAGTGTCCCATACGTGGAATTCTAACCTCGAAAACCCACCAAAATTGTAATACTTTTAACGTCCGTTATGTTATATTGTTACCGTTGTGGCTGTTTGATAGCCGGTACAATGTCGAACTGATTCCAATGTCTGTGTCATCTGAATTTATGAGGTGATAAGTCATACTTTTATCTAAGGAAATGTATAAAATTATGGATTATTAACCCTCGTCTTCCGAAGGGTGGAGGGGGGCGGGTGTACCGCTCTCTTCTATTCTTTTTCGCCCTTACTAAAACCCCATTTTCACGTGTCAAATGAGTTAATGTAATTGCCAATTTGACATTTATGTTCCGTTTCATGCCCCCCTCCATTCAAAAAAACCACTACGGGGATACCAAAGGTAAAGGGTGGATCCCAAAGTGGTGGATAGGATGTGGCAACCCCCCCCCCCCCATTTCGGAGGGAAATACCAAACCGCAGTACGTCACAGGGAATATACAGACATGTGATTTTAGGGCAATAGATAAAGCAGGTGTTCCTCTTTTTTTTTCTTTGATAGCCATAAATGCGTACCCAATACTAACATTATTTCATAATGACGTCATAAAACGTGTCACATGAGGAAAATGTTTAAGTGTTACAATATTATTTATTTGACCCACTAAATTGGCAAAATATCCATGTTTCTTCGTATATGCAGTATTTCATTATTTTATTACTTTTTTTAATTTTTCTTTTTTTATAAAATTCTGGAATTTCCTTGGAATAGAGCATTTTAGGTGAGTATCTTAAGTTTAGTTGACACTCTTTTTACTTACTACACAGAAAATATTAGATTTCGAAATCTTATGAATCTTTTCTCACTTGGAACCTGTACAACACTAAGGTCGAAACTACGACAAACTATACCCAAGCCCGTAATCAGCAGGCGAGGGGGCAGACTCACCAATCGTAAAAGCCCCCCCCCCCCAAAAAAAAATGAAAGGCTTAAAAGGGCAACAAAATATGGTGTTAGGTGTTTTGGTCGAAAACAATTTCGGTAGTGAATGTACAACTCTTGCCCAAAATTCGCCCCCCCCACCCCCCCCCCCGGCGATCTGATGTAAAAAGCATCCCCCTAAAAACAAATCCTGTTACCGGCCTGACTCTACCATTTTTAATCATTATAACGAGACCCATGTATTGGTGTACATTGAATCATTTCAAATGTTCCTTTGTAACCTCCCCCCACCCCCATTTTACAATGTTCCCCACATTTCCCAGCGGTTTGCCCCAAAAAATTATGTCTCACTCACTCTTCAAAATATAGAAACCATCTTCAAAACCTTCTCCAAAACGTCATGATCACATTTTCTAAACGTATTTTGGTATTGCACTAACAGTTTTCATATTTTTTCATACACTATGTTGTCGCGTAGTATAGATTTTATCCCAATGTTTCTTGCGCTTGGCTTAAATTGCCAAAAGTGGTTAAAAATCCTTCCCAGTATGCCCCGCCCCACTTTCCGAAGAGCGCGAAAGTTCCCTCCTGCTAGAGGGGCAATTAATGCCATTACCTTAAGCCGGTAGATTGGATCGTGGTGGATTTAATGACAAAAGGCGGCGGCAACGTGATATGGAAATTCGGGTTGTGGTCCTCCTCTCTATTATGTCCATGAGTTCAATTAACCCAGTATAATATTGTAAAAATAAATATTAAAAAACATGTAATACAACAGTCATGTGACAAAATAAGGAAATGCTTCTCTGTTCACAATGACTATGACATGTGTTTGATGTAACTCAAGTTTTTTTTTTTCAGTGGATTATTTGTGGTGTTGGTGTTTCTATCAAATGGTCCATATATAACTAGGAAGTCTTCAACATCATTCATACCATTCCATCATTTGGATGAATCCCTCCGCTGCAATGTGCAATATTCACGCGATTTGTCAGGAAACCACTGAAGATTAAAACATTTAAGTTGGCCAGTTACATTCAAATTGAGTTAGAGGAATACAGCAACAGGACGATAAAGACCCGTGGATAAAACAATAACGACAAATATTTGAGTCATTTATTTTTCAAAAAACAAAAAGAGATTGATAGTACCAGGAATTTCTGTAGTTAAAATACACATACATACATCAACGATCTAAGACAAACTTGGAATGGGGGTTAAGGTAATTTGACAACGGGTTACATAATAGCCTTTGTTTTCAAAATTAGGAACGTATCAGACAAAATATGGACAGGATGTACGAAAACAGGTTCATGATTCAACATTCTGTTATAAAATTTGAATAATTCACAGTAATTTTGAATTTATAGCACCAAATGCGAGGATTGCATTTATTTTGGGACATCTGTGTATATTAAGGACATCCATTTAAAGGAGAACCGTACAATGACTAAACTTCTAAAAACAATATACACTACAAACTAATAAAAATGAGAGACATCTCATGTTCATTAAAATCTAGTAAAATTAGAAAGCAAGTACTGGTAAAGTAACCAAAGTTCACACACCAGTATTTTAAAGCAGAGCATTTCTGACAATCACACTCAAGTCGGACCCCAATGATAAATTCTCTTAATCCGATACTTGTTCTTAGTAAAATTTTAGATGAGCGTGATATAGTGACGTACAAGAGAGCGAGAGCGAGTCCAAATCCAAAAACACTTTTTAATAAACGCCTTGCTAATCGAAATTAAAAGCGCAACTACTGGCCCCATCTAAACTGGCGGAATTTTTATTGGTAATTGAGGCACTTGATGGGAAAGAGAACTCTTAACTTAAACTATATTTGAATTACAACCATTGCATCTCAAAAATTAAAACCTTTATTATAGCCTAAAATTGATTAAAAAAATTTCCAATTAACTATTCTGTATATAGCTTTTACGGCGGTGCATTAACAGACGTCAAGAATTTGTAGAGATAGTGACCTGAGATGTAAGTATCGGCAACCATTATAAGTGCCACTTATTGAAGGTGAGAAATACAGACATCTCTCAACTGTCAATTCGCACTCCTTCAAATGAAATCCAATAGATATGGCTTTTGAAATTTGGAGTAAATATAATATATCGGCCAATTTGAAGCGTAGGCCCCTCAATTAGTGGACTGGTTGATATTTTGCGATTCCGTCAACCTCTTGTGT